>JAOEHY010042061.1:0-35711 GCA_025447955.1 Psilopsiagon aurifrons
GTTTAGATTGGATATGAGGAAGAAATTCTTTACTGTAAGGGTGGTGAGGCACTGGAATGGATTGTCCAGGGAAGTTGTGAATGCTCCATCGCTGGCAGTGTTTAAGGCCAGATTGGACATAGCCTTGGGTGATATGGTTTATTGGGAAGTGTCCCTTCCCATGGCAGGGGGGTTGGAACTAGAGGATCATAAGGTCCTTTCCAACCCTGACTATTCTATGATTCTATGATTCTATGATTGATGTCAGAATTGAAATGGGCCACAGTATTATAAGAAATTAACTGAGGAAAACCCATTAATTGAAGCAGCAGATTGCTTTCCCAGCTAAGCATGCATCAATCAGATCTAAATGCTAGCTACGTAGGTGGAATCCTAGGAATATGTAGCACAAAGAGAACCTAGAGTGAGAAAACAGTGGATTTGGAAATTGCAGTAAGCAAAGAATTAAAAAGTGGCCAGATCAGCCACTCGGTTGCTCAGCTCTTACACCCCATCGAGATTATGTAATAGAATTCACAACATAACAACATATTAAATATGTACACATATAGCAGATAAATACATGCATTCACAGATGAAGCAAACTAATGACAGAGGCGGGCAAGCATACTACTTCAGTACAACACTGGCAGTTGCCTTATCCAAAGGGAGAAGGACCAAGCTGAAACATGGTAGGGGCAGGGGAAAGAAGGCAATGATGGTAATTAGCATACAAAGCATGAGCTGCCCAAACTGTCATCTTTTTCCCCAGGAGATTTCTCTGTCTCTTGAAATGTTGCCTAGCACACACATAAGGTATGAATCATTAAATCATACTCTCTTGGCTGTTCCTTTGATAAAGGCTTATTATTCCCCTGGCCTTAAAATCAAGGCTAATCAATTACAGTTTCTTTTGTTGTGACTTCAGACAAAGTAAAAATTTAAAAAATGAAACATTTAAATGGTTTTTAAAGTCAGGGTATAGGTAATGAAATTTATGGGGGGAAAAAGAATCTATTAGGTAGCAGGTGCCTAGAAATTGTTGATTTCATAGAAAAGATGTTAACGAGTGAGGAAAATTGGACTTTCTTACCCAACTCTTTGCTTCTCTTTACTTGCGTTCAAGTTAGAAAAAAAATACCTAGTTGGCTGCATGGCAAAGTACTTAACATTGTTGGATGGCATACTTTGTAAAAGTGAAAGATTTGTAGGCTGAAAGAATATAGAAAATCTTCACACAGACTTTATCAGTGGCTAGATATGTCTCCACCATGCTGAAAGGGCAGCCTTCATCATGACCAATATGATCAATGTTTTGAGCTTCCTCCAACTTCATGACAAAATCAGTGTTATGCTGACAGTCTATTGACTCCCACTTAGTGGCACAGTGTGTTTATGTTTATGGTCTCTGAAGGAAGCATGCTTCGTGCAACAAGTCTGCCTTGAAGGGCAAAACTGTCACCACACATACCAAAAGTGTCCAAAAATAAAGACTATCAGAACTGTATCATGGTTAATTATTAGCAGACATGCTGAGGCACTCTTCTTATTTTTCTCCTTCAGGGAGATAAAGGGAATTCCATGTAATTTTGCACAGAGCCCTTTCTCTTGATTATATGAATGCCAATAAGGATTTTGTATGCAGCATTTTTCATAAGCTGATTTCAAAACCCTTCACAAAAGCAGTCAACACCACTTGCTCTGTTTCTTGGATAACAAAGCATAGAAACTTGAAGTTTCCCAGAAGGCTAGTCTTGGAATTTGAAATAAAAATCATGCCTCTTGTGTCCAATTCAGTCGGCCAAACACTCTGCCATAGTGCTTAGAGGAATGATACGATTTACTAGATACAACCTCAGACTCTGAGAAGTATCTGCTTGTTAAGAAGTCAGAGGAGTAGACTACTGTGGGAAGTAATTGCAATAGGTTATTTTAGTGTAACTTTCCTCAAAGGCAACCTACAACAAAAAAGGCGTGAAAAGAATTTTGTCTTTGAAACTGTGTATTTTTTATGATTGTTTCATATTAAAAATTCTACTTTTGTTTGCCTTTAAAGCCTCTCCTTTTGTTTGCCTTAAAAGCCTCTTTAAATTTGTATGTATCATACTGGGACAAAACCAGCCCTCAGTAAAAACTACCATTAATTCATATGAATTATGGAATACTGCTGTTGTGAGACTTGTTGCAGGCTAAACACCCAAACTCATTTTTATCATCATTTTAATTAAATCTGGTTTCAATGAACAAGGTAGCAGAAAAGGTCAAGCTAGAAGAGGTGTTGGAACTACTGGGAATTGTCTTCCATAATATCCTTTACTTAGCCCAGGTCACCAACAGAGGTAAAAATGGAAACTTGTGTGATTTTTTTCAAGTTAATTTTTTATGAAATCTCTACTCCCCCTCGACAATTAATCCACCTGTGTAAGATTGACTTTGACTTTAGAAATCATGACAAAGTATATCTCAGTGTAATGACTCATCAATAATGAGAATTAGGTGATCATCAAATTTCTCTCTCTAGCCCTTTAGCAAAAGCACTGTTTGAAAATAAATGTTCCCCATGACAAAATCCTTTCCAACTGCAATACCTTTAGTTTTACAGCTTTCCTAAGACGTAGAAGAACAAACCAAGTTCTCAGTAGGCCAGGCTGTATATAGATTATTTACTGTGAAAGGAGGGTCATGTTCTACATACCAGTGTGTATTACGTAGAGCTAAGGCTGGCTGAGTGCTTTCTCTTCAAACCAACTGGGAGCTTACAGAGTGTCACCATGTGAGGCCTCAAGAACCTAGTTTACAAAGGGTCTGAAAAAGTATGATTACAATCTCTTTGATTTCAGTAAACTAGGATAGTTCTCTAACTGCTCGTCATAGGATTTCTGAGGGATAGACCTACATTACAACATCAACTACTTACTTAATAACTATGCCAAAATATTTTGGAGTTTGTTCCCTTATTTTCAGGGAAAAAAGTTGCTTTTTATATTGGAAAAAACAAGCAGTTTTCTAGGAAAGTTTATTATAGATGATATATCTGTAACATCCACATGTGAGGAAAATATCCCCAAAAATTATTTATTATTTTAGGTAGCATTATCTGTCCTTGACTTCGTTGGTAGAAGCATTTTATCCAGGCAAAGATAATAATCTGTTCTATTTTTTCTTAAATGTCAGTTTAACTTAGAAACAGTATTTTGTCTGTGTGACCTATAGGAAAGCAGAAACTCTATTGGAGCTCTGTTAAAAAAAAAAAAAAAAAAAATTTAAGGAGAAACAAATGGTACAAATTTAGGCCAAAAGAAGGGCTTGGAGGTCAAATGCACTTAAAAATACAATTGATGGTTTTGTATAGAAAACTTAATACCACTGTTAGGTTATGAGGATGAAATGAGTGGCAATAACAACTCCTTAAATTCCTTTTACGTTGCTTTGCACTACTCAGACCTCTTTGCAAAGAAAGTTTGCTATGATGAGGTATGTATATAAATTATACTGAAGATGCTTTTAGCAGGACCAAGCCCTGCCAGTGCAAGATTTTAACATCACTCCATGTGCTAACCTGTGCTGCAAAAGGCTGTCCATTATCCTCTGCATAAAGTTGGTCAGAAAAATGGGCCATGGCAGATAGTCATGGGATAGAATAAAACATCTGGGACATGGTGCTCATGTCATATGGGCTGTATCGTATTACTATTCCTCAAGACAAATTCATTCAAAGGTTTTTAGGACTTGATGCAAAGGTAAAGTGTTTTATTTCCTTATAAACTCAGTGTTATAATGTCATTCATTTCAACTGGTGGCTGAACTGAGCAATATCCCAAAGGTAAGCAAAACTGTGAAGAAGTAAGTCTACACAATAAAAAGTAAATGCATCAGCAATTGCACTGTATTAATATAGTAAATTGATTCACTCAGAGTCTAATCTGGACAATTCTGCGAAATCACCCATCAATCACAGGCTAAGGCTGAGGATGAAAGACAAATTAAAACATTTTACTATGCCCTAGGCATACTTTTATTCGTTTTACTTTAATACCACTGTTAAGAGAACCATCTGATTTGTGTTTAATGACTTACAGTCAGATGAAAACTGTCCAAGCCTCTGTCTTTCTTTTGCCCCTCCCAAACTTACTGGCCCAAAGCATTCAAATACGTCTGCCTGGAACAAGGAAGGCTTCTTCATGCCTCCAGGAAAAGGCATTTACAGTACATTCAGGACTGAAACATTAGTTGCCCATACTGGGCATTCTGCTTGCTATCAGTACGTAGTTACTTTTTTTTAAAAGAGTTGGTTCCTCCCACATAAATACATTCATCCCCATCCAACATTTAAAGATAATAATTCATATGCTTTTATTTTTCTTTGCTGGGCTACCAGCCTATATGCAGTCTTCTCTTTCAAAATAGGAACTTCTGAGTCCTCAGCTGGAATACTGTTTACAAGCCCACTCTTTTGTTTTCAAGTCAAGTGGATTCCAAAAAGAGCCGGTGAAGAAGAGGCCAGCTATGTAGGGCTGATGATGCTAGTCATTTTTCTGTAATTGCTTCATTTCAGTTGGCTTTCCTTTGGTATGAATGGACACAGGTCTTTGTTAATATATAATGGTGTTAATATTTTCCTATCTCTATTAGAACTGAGTACAAACATTTGCCATTTTCATTGCCTTATCAAACTAGCTTCTTCCTGTCTAAACCACTCAGCTTTTTCTCCTTCTCCTGCTATTTCTAATTTATGAACATTCACCATGTATTAGATTTTTTTTTTTTTTTAAATAACTCTTACTTCATGAATATTGCATTTTTCTTCCTGTGTTTATTCCTTCAGTCATAAGATCATCCTTTTTTCCCAGTAGGATATTCTGGTCAGCTATAAAAGGTAAAATTCAGTACTGAAGTCAAGAATGCAAACACTGAATCTGTAAAAAAATCTAAGAAATTGAGCACTGAAGAATTACTGAGCTTATCGCAGATATTGCTGCGGTTTGGGTATTGGTTTCTTTGGAGCTACTAGAAAATATAATATGACCTATTTTTATTGTGCTTTTTTGGTCTGTAAAAGTTTGCATAGCAGAACCAGAAATACTTTAAATCTTGGTACTACAGCTGTGGAAGCTTATTAATATAATAATACATTACAGATTGTGATTTATAAAAAGTCCATATCTGCAAGCTACTTTGTTTAAGAAAACTGTATCATCCCTGATTGCATGGAATCAGGTAGGTTAGAGGAAAAACTCAGTAAAAATTGAAATAACAGTTAATTAAAAAAACTTGTAAAGGGAAGTAGGAATCCAATACATGGTCTATTAAAACGCAAATCAAATGTTTTACTAAGATAGATAGCTCTATGTATAACAGGCAAAGGGTAAAACAGTAATACTCCATAAAGGCCACCTTTAACCTAAGTACTGTTTTTTAGCTCTAACCCCAAGTGTTTTAGAGAACAAAGCAAGGAGTGAGATTTAAGGAGAAAAAGAATGCTAAAATCGCACCCACTGCAAATGGAGAAAACCCCTAGATGTCAGAGAGAAGTGTTCAGTAACAGCAGAATCATCTGCAAAAGGGAATGTCTTGTTACCAAGAACTACATGACGAATCAAAAAAAAAAAAAAAGAAAAAGAAAATTAAGAAAAAAACAGTAGGGTGATGCTGTTTCTCTTTCTGGAGAGCATCAAAATGTTAGAAAACTTTCTCATTCATTCTCGGAAGTAGCAGTGCCAATCTATTCCCTGTGAAAGAATGATAAGAATAGAAGCTAAGAACAATTTTGTGTTGCTGACCAACTTCAGAAAATGAATGGCCCAAAAGCAACAAGCATATTTTAAGATTCAAAAGTAACCAGGTACCCAAAAGGTAAACTGAGAATAAATGGTAATGGTATCCGATTTAAAACCAAACAAACAGTGCATGTGAAATGCACAATAATCACAATCTAGTGTGCTGGAGTGAAAAGAAAAAAAAAAAAAGAGGAGCAAAAAATAGAGTATAAAGGGCAATGGAATAAGAATTTGCCTTTAGACAAGAGGCAAAATGCTCTCACTTTGGAACCTGCAGGCAGACTGGAAGGCTCCTTTTATTCTCTTTTTTGTGAGGGCCATTATGGGCTGCAACATGGCTTGAGATAGCAACAGCAGTCTGGCTGATGTTGTGATCCTTGGTTTATGGAATTGGCTGTCCAAACAGTAGTTGGAACAACAGTTGTTGTTCTATTTTAAATATATGAAGCTAAGAATAAACGCTCATATTGGTGACTCACACCTTTATTAGACACCCTTCAAAATCACAAATGGGTTTTCTAACCTGAAGTGCAAATATGCAGCCACAGCTAATCAACTTTGCAAAAAAATCAATTGGAAAGTGTCAATCCTTTCAATACTGGCTAAGGTCTATCAACTCTTTTCCCTCTTGACTTCCCCAACTGCTGCTGCTCTTCACTGTGATTAAACAGGAACAATGAACAAGAGCTCTGGTTCTGCACAGTACATCTAACTAGAAAGGTCCCTTATTCTATTGGCCCATTCCTCTAGGAGCAGCTTGTTATCAGATTTTAATGAATATATAGCAAAGCTGCAGACTAGGTGAAGGTGCCTCCATGTTCTTCCAAGCTGAGTGCTGCTCAGCTCTTCTGTGCTAATGCAGTTTTATTTGCTCCTCTTCCTATTATCTCTAAGCACAATTACAGCACGAATTTACAAAGTTCGCCTTTACAAACAGGTCTTTAATTTATATGTCACAAGAGACTCTGCTGTCAAGTCTGATCTCTGTACATATGGGCCCTTGAATTTCATTTTCTTTCATCAGACTTTTTGTTTTTCTTTGAATTGCTGTATAACAGTAAGAAAGGCAGTCTTCTTTTTAGACTCTAAGGAATTCTGCCTCTAAGTTATAACTCACCTCTCACTTAAAAAAAAAAAAAAAAAACAAAAAACAAAACAAACCATCCTTAGTTGTAAATGGAATTTTCCCAGTTTTACTTACAGCAGCTTGGTTTCATTATGTCTTTGTCTGAAAGATCAAAGAGCCCTATCCAGCTACACAGTATCAACAGTAACAAAAGAGCATTGTGCAGACTTCTGCAATTACCCTCACAAAAGCCTGGACATCTGGTCATCTGCTTAGGAAAGGCCAAGACAGTTTAAAAAACCTGTTTTATGCTTTTTGGTCCATCTATTTTAGCATCTGGCGCTTGTCATACTGACCATCATCCCTTTTTGCCAGTGTTTTTAAACTGTACCAGGTAACCATGAGGACTGCTTTTAGTTGAAGCATCAGCATTCACTCACTAAAAAGCATAAAGAACATATTCACCCCCAGACACGTCGTACCTGAGCTCAGCTACTATGAAAACTTACATGAATAGCTGAGTGGAAGATTAGGAGAGATTAAAAATTACTGTCTTAGTGTGTACATTTCAGTGATCAAGAATGAAAATTCAAGCCTTTGAATTCTTGAAAGCCGTAGAGAGCTGTACAGGTAATTTTGTCTTATGAGACAGACTTTCTCATCACTGCAGATTTACCACTGTAACTGAATAGGCAGTCATTGGATTCAAGTCTGAGTCTTAAAGGCTAAATGGGAAAATTTGAGGAGTCATCACTGATGATTTTCTTGGTCTGAAAAAAAGACTAACGAGGAATGAAGTGTGTCTTCTTTGACAAAACATGGGATATGCAAGGGAAAGATAGGCTTGTAGCCACAAATGCAGGACTGGCAGGTTTTAATATTGCCTCTGTCACAGTCTTCCTGTCTGTTCTTAGAGAGATCACTATGCGATGCTTATATATTCTCCCTGCAGTAAAATGTGAGTTGTTAACAACGTCCAGTTCTGTATGAAATGATTATAACATGATTTGAGAGCCTCAGGCATAATTTGTTCTGTGTTAGTTTGTGGAAAGACTGAGGATTGTTTAACTGGAGTAAAGATAAGCAATGCTGTGGCATTGCCATAGCCTGCTGGATTTAGAGGTGGATAGGGAGGCTCGGGGCGCGGGGGGGGGGAGCTATTCCTAAACCAGCTGCAATGCTAGAAAATCTCATTGCTCTCAGATTTTTATTACTATCCACAAGCTGAAGGTTACTGTCACCACAGGTTAGCTAAGGGATAAGGTAGATGGGGCAGTTTCTTCCCTCAAGGGCTGACTATATTAAGGTCAAATAACATTCTGAGGTATCTTAAGACTTTCTGGTAAAATGAAAAGGAATGTATGTGCTTTCGTTCTTAGTGAGTAATCTGTGGAGTTAAGGAAAATTGTGTGCCTAACTTATAATTATTTTCAATTGGAATACAATGAGTCTCTAAAGGGACGCATGCTTCTCAGGGAACTCTCTACTCTAAAGCCCCATTTTTCAGTGAGAATTGTGTAAGCAATTCAAGAGCACTAACTTTCATTATAGCTTTTTTTCCAAAGAGCGAAATAGTTCTGGTATCTTGTTATCCTTGTATATCTGTAAGACAGGCATGTACCCAGGAAAAGCTACGTACAGCATAGTTAAGGTACCTCTACTTTTTAAGCTCATTAGTTCATATATAAACTATGTCTCATTTTCCTTTTTTGCAAGAGAAGATACTCAATGAGCCAAAAGGCCCACGTATATGTCTTATCTTTTATAAATTATACAGGGAAAAAAAAACCCCATCATATGAGTTTTTTGTGTACCTAGCGATTTTATGTCAGAATATTTTTGTGCGTTTGATATAAATTTTTTTTAATTATTTTGAAGGTCTTCAGCTGACTATAATGGGACTTCTGTCCTCTACTGCATTACTCAGCCATAAAGGGAACTCACCCAAGAGCAGATGACAGCAGGTATTCTACTGAGATTAGGAGAAAACTTTTTTTTCAGAAAAGAGTGCATTCAACAAACATCCACTTTTATAATTAATAATTTATTTTAGTATATGTCCCTTAATCTCTAAATTGCATGATGTGTATAGTTAGTGAAATTAGTCTGTATTATGTGCCCAGCTTTGATTACCTTTGATTTCTCAGGGAATTTACCCAGAGACAGTTGCTTACTTTTTCATCACTGAAAGTATTTTCTTTGGACTCATGAACCTTCAAAAATGCCTCAAAATTGTATGGTAGGTAACTAAAAAACCTAAAATATATGAACAAATAAATTTTTAATTCGGTGAAAACCTCTGTTTTCCTCTGGGGGTAGAGAAGAATATATCTTAAAGATGAACTAGGAAAAAACAAAACAAAATAACAACAACAACGAAAAAAAAACCCACCAAAAAACCCAAACAAAACCCCAAACAAAATAAAACCTCCTTGGCCTAATATCCAGAAATGGTTTTAGTGGGATATAGTTGAATAAAACATCAGGCTTCTTCATCAAGTAACAGCTTCTGACTACTCCCTGATGGATGCTCTTGAAAGCAAATGCTCATTCTTTGCTTACTGACAAAGGTGACCCTTTGATATTCTGAGCACTTGATGCTGACAATCAAATCCTAAAATATGTGTATGAATTTTATATGATATATAAGAGTGTGTGAGGCAGGCAGAAAAGTAGGGGGATGGAGAAGGGAGGATAGAGACAAACAAGTGATCACCCATATTCAGTTTTAACAGACTTAGACTTAACAAGAAGGAAATTAACCTATACCCACAGGTTTGGTTAAGTCTTTAATTTATTTGGAAGCCTGGACCGTATAGCTCTACAGCTAAGAAGCTGAGGATAGGAAAATATCTCCATGTTGTCATGTCCATGATTTTGTTTCTAAACAAAATTTGTGTTGTGTAAACATACAATTAACTATTTGTTGAGGCAGCAGCTACAATCTAAAAAACTGCACATCTAAATCTCAACAGGACCCTCTTGAGGAAGGCTACATACCTAAGAATATATTTATAGGAAACCTTAGCCAAGGCGGCTGCTTTCTTTCAAAAGAGTATTCCTCAAAGTGCCTGAGTCAGCATGTGAAGGGATAGCTCACAAGACTTGAATGCTGCAGCAGAAGGATGTAGGCCCTTTAGAAAGTCCAGTCCAGAAACACAAGGAGGTGGATTAGCAAAAGACCAGCTCACGTAGACAGAACTTAGCTTTGAAAGAGGTGACAGATCAGTCAAGATCTTGTGGATGAGGACAGACCAGCATAAGACATCAAAGTAGGCACCTGTTACAGATGGCCTGCTCAAAGAGATGAAGTACATGAAACTTTCTTGAGACAAATGGAGGAAACCCTTAGACTGTAGGTCATAGTATTTGTAGGAGACTTCAATCAGCCTGATTTTTTGCTGGAAGTGCAATATGTCTGTGTGCAAGCAACTCAGGTTTCTGCAGAATGTCATGACAATTTCTTGACCCAGCTGATTGATGAGCTGACCAGAGGATGCATTATGTTGGACCCATTACTCACGAATAAGGAAGAACTGCTCAGGGACATGAAAGTGCCATTTGCCCACGGGCTGCAAAGATTCTTGAGGCTAGCAGAAAAATCTGGTGAAGCATTATCCACAGCAGACAAAATCCAATTAGGAGCTTTTTAAGTAAACTGGAGGAAGTCAGTCCTGTAGAACAACACTGGATGCATCTAAGGATGATGATGAAATGTTTTCCTTCTATAATGCCTGAAAAGTGATAGCCATTGGAGAAGGTTCATAAATTCAGAACACCTATTCTAAAGAACGACAAGAAGGAGAGTCTGGGAAGTAGACACTGGCCAGCTATACCTCAGTTCCAGGGAAAGTTATAAAGCAAATCTACTTGGAAGCTCAATCCAGATACATGAAGAAAAAAACCCAACATTGGCCAACCAACATGGATTTAGTAGTGGAAATTCATGCTTAACTAATCTGATTGCCTGGTAACACTGGTGGAAAAGTAGAGAGCAGTGGATATTGCATTACTTTTGCAAGATCTTTAACACAGTCTCCCATAGTAACCTGACATACAAATTCGTGAGATATCGATTGGAAAAATGTCCAGTAAGGTGAGTAGAAAATTGGCTGAATAGCTAAGCTCAGAGGGTTGTGATCTGTGATATGAAGTCTCATTGGTGGCTGATTACTAATGATGTTCCTCAGGGTTGATACGGGGTCAGTGCTGCTTAGTGTCTTTATTAATGACTCAACTGATAGAATGCATCCTCAGAAGTTTGGCAAATCATAACAAATAGAGGTTGCTTGGTTGAAGTGCTCTTAATATTGAACAGGTAGAACTGCTATCTGGAGGGACCTCAACAGCCTGGAGAAATGGACTGATGGAAATCACCTGAAGTTCAGCACTGGAAAATGTAAAGTCATGTGTCTATGCTGGAAAAATCCCTTGCAACAGTACAGGCTGGATAGAAAATAGTTTTGCAGTGAAGTACCTGAGCATGCCAGTAGACAAGAAATTGAACCTGAATCAGAAGTGTATCCTAGCTTTGAAGAAGGCCAGCTTTTTTGTTTTAGCAAAACTGTAGCCTGGTGATTGAGGGAACTGGTCATCCTCCATTCAGAGTTAGAGAGAATACAACTGAAGTACTGCATCTAGTTTTGGCCCTCCTCTGTACCAGAAAGCCATTAACATACGGCAGTGAGTTAACAGAAGGGTCACTGAGAGGGTGGGGAAGGCTGGAACATGATGTAAAAGGAAAGGAGAGGAAAAGGGTTTTGTTTAGAATTTAAAAGAGAGGGCTTGTTGTTCTTTACACTTCCTTAGTGCGAGGGTGTGTAGAAAAGGCAGAGCTAGAGAAGGTAATGATAGGATGAGAGGCAATAGACACAAGTTGCAATGAGGGAAATTCTGATTAAATATTAGGAGGAAAAAAGAAAAGAAAGGACAGATGTTTAAGCATGGAGAAGTGACCAGTGAAGTAATGAAATCCACATCCTTGGACATACACGATGCTTGATCAGAGATTGCCTTGAGCAGTCTACTCTAATTGAACCTACTTTAGGATGGGGTTAGACCAAGTAGCCTCTAGGGGTTTCTTTCAGCCTTAATTATTTGGTGATTCCATCTGGCAGCAAAGATATTCAGTCCTAGGTTTCAGCTAATTCAAGATCCAACATTGCCTGCCTAGAAATGTGGGTTTATTTTGACTGGAGAACCTGTAATTCTTTTGGTGAGAACACTTGTGTCTATGCTCTCCTAACTATATCATACGTTGTATTCACGAAAGAAAAGAATTCTCTCTGAAGCAGAAAAAATTGGTGTGATCCCATCTGTCTAAACAACCTAAATGGAATTTTTTGCTAAAATATTTTCTGTAGGTAAAATAACAGATATTTGCATGAGATGGGTTTGTTAGGCGAGTGCAATATATCCTGCCAGGCTTTGTTACCCGCAAGTAGCACGAGGCTCAAGCTTACATCAGTTTAAGATTACCTTGAATATATATGCAAGAGTTTTCCTCCACAGGGCATTAACTCTTTGCTCACAGTCCCTTGGCAGCTGTTATTCCCTATGTGTATAGGACATTTCGTGAGGAATTTTAGCAACTGTGAGCAGCATTAATTCTGCTTTAAATAACTGACCTGAAATGTGTAAAACCACAGAAAGAGCGTGGAGTGGAAAGAAACTTTGAATGCTCTGACACCTCAGTTTGCATGCCCTTTAAATCAGTGCCTGATCAGCTTGACTGCAGGAGCTGCTATGTAGAAGAAAGCATGTCACAGAGTCAGAAGTGCACTTGTGCTGTCTGGTTCTGTCTTTCAGAGAGAATTTAACCTTCCATTAATAACAACACAATGCTAAACACTGAAGTTACACAATAATGCTTAACTTGATATTGCTTTCCAACACGAAGATATAGTATGGGCAAAGCTGACAAACATGCTAAAGATGATCATTATATAAAACTGTATGGGGAAGTAAAACCATCTTTGTTCCAATAGACATCTAATGGTGAAATATTGCTGTGTTTCTCGAAGAGATAAAGTAAGAAATAGTGCCAAATAAACAACATTTCTATACAGAGAGGCCATTCCAGCTGAGCTGTTTTGGAGCCCCTTCTGTAAGAAATGGCATATGCAAGAAGGGGATAGAACGACTGCAGTGTTCATTGAATGATATGTCTCCAAAATAAACAACTCTGAAAACAGTGGGAATGACAGTTCTAGCATAAACTTTTGCTGATTTTTTTTTTCCCTTTCTCCTTTAATGTTTGATTTTAACTCCTAGCTCACTCAGTGTTTTTATTTCTTAACAACCTTTGTTGTTCTGGGCTTGGGTTTGGTTTGGTTTTTTGTTTGTTTGGTTGTTTTTTTTTTTGTTTGGTTGGAGGTTTTTGCCATTTTTTTTCTTTAATGTGAAATTAGAAGAGAGAAAGGATTAATGTTTTTCCTTTCTCCTTTCTTTCCAGAGGGTGATTCTTCCCTTTCCTTCATCTGCCACCTCAGACTTTCATGATAACTACAAGCTTCACTGAATCCTGAAGTACTTGAAAGTGCATGCTGAGGTTTGTTTCACCCCATTAATGGTGAAAGCAAGCCACAGTCTGCATTAGCACATATAGATCAACAGTAGGTATTCACATCACAACACATTTTCAGTTTGTGTTTTGAAATGTTACACTCACTGGCCACAGCTCCCAATCTGCTGCTGCCCCACTGTGAACCTATGCTCACCAGTGAGGGAAATGGCACCAAAAGAAAAGAGAGTCACAGACAATGTGAGTTCCATTTAATAAAGAAATTTCTTTAAGCTATGTGGTTTAATATTTTTTGGTGAGCCAACTGTAAACAATAAATGGTGGTGTAACAATTGGTTCTTTGTCTTGAGCCTGAGAAGGATTTATTTTCTTTTTTAGCTGTTGCTAGCCTGCAAGTTCTATATTCATGATGTTGCAGCTTTATAATGAGGACTTCACTGTGATATACATACCAGAAAGAAAATGGTAATCACAGCTCCAAAGACCAGTGATCTAAACATCCCAAAGTAAAGCATGAACTTTACCTGCAGCATCTCCTTGGGAAGAAAGATTAATGTGTTCAGCTGTTTTTCTGTAGCTAGAAGCCTAGAAGCAAGCAATTCAGGAAGACAAGCGGATTGCTAAGAAGAGGATTGCTAATCGGATGATCTGTGAGAAGACGTAGCCCAAAATGTAAGCACTGGTACAAGAGGACCATTGGCATTAAAAAAAAAAAAAAAAAATTTTGTTCTGGGAACACAAATGAAAAATAAGAATTAACAGAAATATTGTCTTGAGGGTCCCAGGATTTGCTTGTTTCTCTAGGTAGAATGCAAATAAGGTGAAGAGGTTATGTGCCATTACACTGTAAGTGCCATAATGTAGGAAATTTAGTGTGTTTGAAACAGGTGGTTGTAAGGCTTTTATATTGTGCAATATATTTGAATACAAGGATGATGCCAAGTAGGTTCACAATTATGATGTTCGCAAACATTAACCATTCTGTATTTCCTGCCTTTTCATTTTCTGAATAACATTCTTGCCCATCCCACCCATTTCTTATATCTCCTTTCTTAGCCCTCATATGACACATTAAAATCTGCAGGCTGTTTCTGGACTGTCATCCTGGGCCTCTAACCTCTCAACTGTCCCTCATTTCAGTTATCGCTATTCCACAGAGACCAACTGACTGTACATAGAACTTCTATCAGCATCAGTAAATCTTTCAAAGCAGAATATAAGACAAGTGTGTGTATGTGTGTGCAATTCAATATGGGAATGAAGGGCGCTTGGGAAAGTCAAGTGGTGGAACATAAAATATGACCGATGAACGAGGAATAAAGGAAGTGCAGATGTGCCCCATCATTTGTTCTACCTTTTAAGAGAATGATAAGTGTTCAGCCTATTGAAGCAGGAGGCAGGTGACCTAATCATTTAAATGGGGAAGAGAAGGAAGGGGTAAAACCTCTGTTTTTTTAATTTTTAATTTTAATTTTTTTTTTTTTTAATCTCAGTTTAGAAATTTCTGACTTTTAGCTGTGCGTAGGGTCATTCAACCTCTCTGTTCATCAGTTTCCTCATGTATAGAAGGCTGGTCTTAATGCTTCTTTTACCATAAAGGTAAACATATCATTGCAATTAACCAATATTAGTACATAAAGGACCCTGTAACTTTCTTGTCAGAAGCAAGGGCAGGAATGCCATAAAATGGCAAAAAAAGTTCTATGCCTTGCTGAGATACAAGAACCTCTGCAGAGAGTGGTGCAGACAGCTGTTAGTTCTCCCTGAGGACCACAGCACCCTCATACAGATGATGCGCTGGAGGGAGCCTAAATCTGGGAAACTGCAAAACTTTAGTCTTCCTCCTTCTGCAAGGTAAAGGGTGTGGAAGTCCTGTGAGAGGCACAGCATAGAATCAGATTTCATGTGCGTGTTTAGCTGTGGAAGAATACTGTTGAGGACTTGCCAAGGACAGAGGTCCAGGCCAGTGCCTTGTGTACACTGTAGGCAGTGCTGCAACCCCCAGCATCCCTCAGATTGACTGAGGCAACCTAGGGATGACTGATAGCTGTCTAGTTTTGCTGTGAGTCACTTCAAGCCCAGGAATTATTCAGGACTGGAAGACCATTCAGAGACTTAAAGCCTGGCTCTTGGGCTGCCATTTCTCCTGGAAGCATAGTGCAGAATCTAGCCCCAGAGAAAGGACATTCTGAGTGTCAAAGCAAATTGAAAACTGTTTTGAGTAGACTTCCTGAACAAGTGGAACTCACAAGTGAAACTTTTAATATTAGGCCTCAAAGATAACAAACACTGTGTTTGGAATAGGAAACTAAAGGCATTAGGTGCATATCATAGTGCAGGTTACAAGGTCAAGAAAATAAATTCTGAGCAAGCGTTTGCCAATGCAACCACATAAGGATGTTAAAAGTGCAGATGGGCAGAATCATTTTAGTTTGACTCTTCCCATTTTATTTTTTTTGCAGGGAACAAAAGTTTTGATGAGGAGTAGAATGCTATTATACTGAAGATCTGAGAGAAACTGAAGGTTTCTCTTGCTAGTAGTCACGTCATTCAATTAAGATATGCTACCTCTTGTTTAAATACTCCCTTGTGTGTACTCACAGTCAGGTATTTGTGTCTTGGTATGTGACTTAATCTCATTGCTTGCAGTGGTTTGGAGAGATTCTACCTTTTGTTTGATTTGCTTCTGGAGAAATACACTGTATGGATCAGTTCTACTTGCCTTCAGAATAGTTATAGCCAGAAGTAAAATTTGGGAAAAGAAAGAAAACCAGTACTGAAACTATATTGTGATACTAGTTCAACCCCTCCTCCTCCAAAGCAGGATCTTAAGTACCTTAAACTATTCCTGACAGAGAGGAATTTATCTTTCCCCGTGGTTCTTTCAGCACCAGACAAAAGGATTCTGATTTTGCCTACAGCAATGTAGTATCCTTTCTGCTTTGCCAAGCCACACAGCAGCAGGATTTTGACTTTATCTTCCTTGAAAAATGGAGTTGTCAGCAGAGGATGATTATTTATGATAGGTTATACAGGTAATAACATCAGATAGCTTCCAGGCTAGCATACTGCTTGAACTATACGAACATCAATAAGACTGCAGAAATGAAAAGTATGTCTGGAAGTTTCCTTTTAGTGCCAGATAGACTGAGTGTGACAAAACTGTTCCATGGTTGTGCTGTTGTTATCAGGAAAGCAAGTTGCTCCTTTCCACTGCAGTCTGACAGAAGCTGTTTCTGGGTTAATAAGTAAGATTTAAGACTTGTTCAGATTTTCCTTTAGTCTAAAAGAAAGCAGCATCCTATCCCTTTACAAAACAATGATCTGTAGGCTTGTGCTCACTCAGAAGACCACTCAATGATGGATGTAAATACATGGATTTTTCGTACCTAATGGGACAGCATGCAAAGACATAAAGTGCATACAAATAGCAACTATACTTTCAACATAATCCTGGAGTAGAACAGACTTCTTTTACTCTTTTTCCCAGGAGTATCTGAAGACTAGGGAACGTAGCATATATTTCTATGCACAGCTGCACTACCACTTCATCATTTACCTGGGATTTAGAGATGCATTCACTCCAGCCCTTCAAAATTGTACTAAGCAGCCCCAGGCATAACTAGAACTCTTTTAAAACCCAAATCAAATGTTGCAAATTTTGGCTAGGGTAGTAGTGCTGGGCACTTCTCTACTTCAATGCTCATGCAATATTTTATTTTAATTTTGGACTGAGTCCCTACCAAGTGCCATAACTCTTGAACCAGAAGAAAAGATATCTTCAGGTTAAAATGCCACTGCGCCCATCAATCACACTTCAATGAATAGCTGTAGTTCACAAGTTATTCAGCAGTGCAATGAATTATTCCAGTCTAGAACTTCTCTACAAGTTCCATATATTATTATGTCTGAGACTAACCAAGACAACTTGTGAGTTTCTAACTTTCTAAAAGGTCTTTTTCATGAATAGAGAGGGACGAAATTCAGAAAAACAAGAACTGTATAATAAAATGATGAATCTGGTTTCAGAACAAAAGCATACAATTACCTTGTACTGACAAGAGATTCTTGCTGGCAGCTTCATATTCTTGTCCAGTGTGATACAGCAGCACACTTTATGGACATTATAGTGTGTAGCATACAAAACTGGGGAGCACTTTTTAATAGCTGACAATACACACAGGTACCAAAAAGGGGTTTCACATGTGCCTAGACAATTTCCTCCTAACCGATGGAAAGCATTTGATTTCATTGGTTATAGAGTATATGGGGTACGGAGCACAGCAGTACTCTGGTCCATGATTCAGGTGATGCTTCAGTATTGTCTTCAGTACTGCCTCAAGATATACTTTCTGAGCGATTACTTTTTTATCATCTCAAACCTGAAAGCCTTTTCTTTCACTTTTCTTCCCCTTCTCTCTAAAATTATTATGATACAAAAGTGTGGTTTTCAGTGTAACAGTTACAGGGTTTTATAACTGTAATTTATGCTGTTTACAGAAATAATGCTATTAAAATCCTTCACAACAGACTTCTTACTTCTCAAATTTTGATGTTTGAATTCAAGATGTTTACAACTGCAAAGACAAAAGTAAAACCAACCTGAGTAAAAGATTTTTCTTCTTGTAGTATACATGGATTTATTTTTTTTGAAATGTAATTATGGTGCTAATTCCCACAAGCTTTAGGCAGTAAGCACAAAAGAAAACCCTGAAGATCCAGGTCTGACTGCTTATACAGTATGACATAAACACAATTCCCCTTTACAAAGCTGTATCACTATTATTTTAAAATATTTTCCTGTTCACATTTCTTTATAATATGAGAAGACTGCAACTGAATATTCTTACCATTTTCAGTTCATATTCAAGGTTAACATTTAGTCCTCAGAGAAAAAATGTGCTTCAGAAACATATTCATTATCCTCATTTGCCCACACCAATCAGGTTTAATTGCTCAGTTAAATTGCCGGGTTACCTCAATTTGGAGACATTCAGTTGTTTCTATCATTTATACTCACACCAGTACTCAACTTTCTCTAATAATAAAAGGCTGCTTTTCCATGCCTTTTGGCTAATTGTTCAATTACAAGGGTGTGAGCAGTTCTGGCATTTGCAAGACATGTGAAAGGCCACTTGTGAATACCCCAGGAAAACCGAATCAATGACATTTATACATTATGTGTTGTTTCTATGCTTTATAGTAGGAAGTGTACTGAAGTACAATAGGTAGAAGGACAACCTTTAAAAATAACATCCACATTATTTTTCCCATCAATGCCTCCAATTCAAATTTTCTTGGTTTTCTGTTTCAAGTACACTGTTTTTAGCTGTCCCTCAGAAAATTCACCCTGCAGGAATATTTGCTTCTCCATCACTCCCTCTGAAGGCAATAGCTTCTACTCTAACACTTCAGCAGAGAAAATGAGGGACTTGGGGCTGAGCAGGTTTAACCTCAAAATCCACAGTGACATTGACAGGCTGTAGGACTTACCGCAGTATCATGCTTTGGAGAAAGAGACCACCATTAAACTGAACACCCCCATCCCCTACCTTCTCAGTAGACAGTGAAAGAGGGGAGCATGTAGAAGACTGCTGTCTTCCAATTTGCTTTCTTCCCATCCCCACAACCCCCTTCTCCATATTTCTTACCTGATAGCTTTTTTTTTCTTTTTCCTTCGCTCATCGTCTGTTTTTATATGTGCTCTCTTTAGGTAACATTTTTCTCCCAAGTCCTATCATCTACTCCCATTTGATACCATTTTTCCTTCCTCTATCTTGATTCCTCTTTATAAAGTTTCTTCTTTTTCCACCTCTGTTTTTCTGGTTCTTCCTTCTTACTCTTCCCTCCTCCCTGCTTTCTTACTCTCTTGTCTTCCTTCTCTATTTCTCCTTTCTGAGAACTTTCTGCTTTTGTATTTTTCCTCTAGATTGGGTCCAATTGTATCTTTCATGAATGCTGATTATTCTGATCAGAACTCTATGAGTATTACACCAGCTTAATAACTTCCCATTTGAATTGTGACTTGGAGCCATTCAGCAGCAAAGGAGTGTCACACCCAACTTTGACTGACAGCTGATTGGCAGCAAGAAAACAGCCACCGTCTCTCATGGGATTGCTCAGAAGCTTGCAGAGGGAGATAAAATGTCAAAACCACTGTGATCTACAGCCTTTGCTAAAGGGCTTGAGAGATCAAACTAGATCAGACACACTCCCGTTTTAGTTTGGAAAATTAAGCTTTATTGTTTCTGCTTTGAATGTCACCACCAATATCATAATTTCTACAATTCTGCAAGAGGGACTCCTATAGACTGTGGCATCTTGGGCTGTGCAGACTCTCTGTAGACTTACCACAGGTGCATTAGCTCTTCAATTCACATAAAGGTTGAAACCTACATTGGGGTCTGCTGCTCAGAGATGTGGATATTATCGTAGCTAAGCTGTGCCTTTTGTTTTTCATTATTATTTTTACGGACCCTTTTCTAACTGTCAGCATGCTTTGAACTTAGAAACCTTCAGCTGCCTTTTGCTTCTTAGTGTGTAAGCACAGTGCACTTCATCCCTTTATAATGGCATTATTAAGGTCATGCTAGAGAGTCCACAAAACCTCATCAGAAAATGGTTGCAAGCCTTGTTGTGTGCTTAATAATAAAGGGAAATGGTGGGAAATGAAAAGGGAGATGGTTGCCTTTGACTGGGTAGAATCCCCACCAAAATATGTGCACTGTGAATCCTATTTTGGACCAAAAAGTTTTCTGTTTTATATACTCTGACTTTAGCAAAATTAATGAGCATGAGGGAAGATGCTTGTTACAATTTAAAGCTAAAAATCTAGCCTAGACAACTCTGTAATTAAGCTGCATTATTTCCAGCCAAAAATAAAAAGGAAAATCTTTAACATAATTGGGCATGATTTGCTGTGGGATTTGCTAGTTAAATGAGGAACTTCCTGTTGCTGATTACAATTTGAAGCTGAAGTGTAGTAACCAGTGTTTCTTAAAACAAAATACAGAATGCATATGTAAGAATCTTACCTTGCCAACATACTGGTAGTCTGTTCCTGTGTATTCCTCCAACAAAAAGAACTGATTCCACATCCAGCTTCTTTTGGAACGACGGAGGTCTTGCCTGCTGTTTCCAGACAACACCAAAACTTTTCCCTTTTCTAGAAAGCCACTAGTCCTTTGGGATAATGGAGTTAAGAAAGTTTGATGGGGCTGACCAGCCCAAAACAGCAGCCAGAAGCAATGGTAAGTTCTCATCATGGCAACACAAGAAGGTCTAAATAATGGGGTTTTGTCTTGTCCTCAGATTAATCTACTTTACTGCACTGAATCCAATCTCATTCCGTCTTCCTTCTTTAAATAGTCTTTGCAGTCTCGAAGAATCTCTGAAAAGAAACATAACAACATTTTTGAGCATTTTCGAAGGTACTAAAAGTTCAGTACTGCAGCAAATAAGTAAAAAGAAGTAGAATAGTAACAGTGATTGTTGAAAAGCTGAGCTGTTTCTGGTTCAAAGTGCTGAAAGCATTCCTTCAGATAATCTGAGTAAATTTATACTGAGTAGGAAGAAGAAGTCACAATGTTTGTGGTTTTGTTTTTTTGCTGGGTTGTGAGTTTTTTCCCTTTAACTCTATTTAATTCTATTCATCAACTAAGGCAAACCAGGCATTTATCTTTCTGTTGCCCGAACTTTGTGACATAACTGATTATAGTTTCTGGTTGGTGATCTCAATGAGGTTACCTCCTTACATGGAAGAAGAGCTAGCAAGAATGCTCACCGTCTTCTCAGGAGACATTGTGTGGCTATGGTTATGGGCTGAAGAGCCTGAACTTAGATAACTCCAGGATTTCTCCCTCACATTCAAGGAGTTGTCGCTTTGAATTCTTTTAAGAAGGGTCAGGCAAATTGAGAAGTGAAATAAATGTGCGTATTTGTTAATATCTCCCACATACTAGCCTGTTTGATACTGCATAGGAAATGGACATTCTGTTTTTCACAGTTACCTACTGAATTTTGTACTGAGTATTAGATCTTTAAATGCATTATTATATATGTTAGTACTTTCATTAGTAACTTCTAAAGGAAAATAAATGTGCTAGTTCATCTTTACCTGTGGGTTCTTACTAGCTACTGTTTTCTACTACTATTAATACTAAGTATCTGTGCATCTATAAAATAATTATGACAATTACCCCTATCTCTGAAGATTGAGTGATATATTTTCACCAAAAAAAAAAAAAAAAAAAACAAAGCTACACATATAGTACCAGGGTGCAGTGCAAACAGTTCTACTTTTTAAAATTTGAAAGCTTCTTTTCAGGAATAAGAAATTATATTGTCTGTCTCAGGTAACCAGTCCTACAAAATGCCTAATGAACAAGCTCTGGAACATTTTATAATGTAAAGAAATTAGAATTACTTAACAGAAACATTCCACCACATATATTTTTCATAAGTACTTTGTTAAATTTTTAGTCTGAACAGATCCATAATCTTAGAGAAGTATTATTTAATTTTTTTTTATTTAGTTTCACCCAAATGTTCTTTGAAAAAGTTAATTTTTTCAATATTCTGGTCAAAGCCCAATAAATCATTCACAAACTTCAATGCAGCAGCTCTCAATATCTGTAAATAAAGATTGTGGAATGACAGTCAAATTGAAAATAGATTTTTTTAAATTTGTTTTAGTCTGTGTTTTCATGCAACACTACTAGTATCATAATCTATACCAAAGGCTAAGTTTTTCCCGATGTGTGTTTGGTTTTTTTGAAAGATGTAAATCAGGCAGAATTTAACCTTTGAGCTACACTGATGTAGTTACATCATTTGCTATGCCTCGGGTTAGCCACTCTCCTAGTCATCATTGTTCTTAGTAATTGTATAATATAAGCTCAAGTCTCTTACTTTTCCTTTTCAGTAAATAATTTTCTTAACTTTTAGATGAATAGTGGGTAATGGAACAGGGCTGTTCAAACAATAATTTTACCGATTCAAGGTAAAATACTGCAAAAATGTAAGGAGTCAGTTTTCCAGCATTAAGAGGAAGAATAGAAAAGGTACAGTTAATTCTGAATCAGTGTAGTTTCCTCCAGAGAAGAGGGAAGGTTTAGAGTTAGCGCTCATTAATGCCAGTGAACTTTCTGCAGGTAAAAACAACTGTGTCCTATAGGTCATGGGAGCTGTGTACACATAAGGCTCAGAGTGTTTTGAGGAAGACAAAGACACACAAGGTTATACACATATACATGTAAGCATATGCATACAGAAGTATAACAGCAAGAACAGATCTCCTGCCCACCACAAGAGGACCTCCTCAGAGGAGAAACTGAAGAAGCCAGCATGACTAAGCGTTACAAATGTGCTCAACAGCTGCCTTCAGCGCTATTCATGGAGCACTGGCAAGTAAATGTGCAGGTCGCTGGGGGGGACATGGGCAGATTCAGATACCAGGCAAGGGAGAGCGCAGGTGGCTTTAACTCTCCCTCCATTCATAGTCTCTCTTACCCTCCTCCTGTACCCTTCTGACCCATGTAGGGTTTTGTCCTTTATGCCTCTGCCAACATCCACCACTCTAACCCCAGCTCTGAGTGGAGCTGATCTGGTGGGCATCTTCCCTGACTTGATATAAAAGAGGAGATTATGTCTCATGACTTATGTGTTCTTGCTAGGATGCTTTGTGGGGAGGTTGGGGCCTGCCCAGGTGAGTTAATTAGTGCCCCAGCAACAGCATCCCTGGGGAGCTCTCATGTAGCAGCACTCCCATCATGATCTGTGCTCAAAGTACAGACGTGAAAAGAGAGATGAGATGGTAGCTCTGTCTGTGTGCATGTGGCTTTCCTTATTGGGGAGCCAGGGCCTGAGGTAGGGAGCACAGCATCTGAGCAAGCCTATTATTTTGCTATTAGTGAAGTCTGCATGCATTGCTGAGGCATGAGGGAGTGAAAATCATCACTTGACAGGCTCCCCCAGTGCTCATCTCATTACCCCTATGGACAAACCCCACAGCAAGGCTCCATACCTCTGCTCTGGCACATAACATTTTCTGAACAGCGCTGCCTGGAGCAGCATTACCTAAACAGGATTTGTGCCAGCCTTTCAAAGGATCAGTCCTTCAAATGCCAATTGCTAGGAAACAATTTTTCCTATAGGGGAATTTTGTGAACTTGAAGTTAGCTATATTTCACAGCTCTGATGTCATGGGAGAGGTTTTATAGTGGCTCATGCTGAAATATTGCTTATAAGAATGATATCATAGATGTGAAACACAGCCTTTTACTCTTTTCTGCAGAGATGTGTCCAAAATACTGAAATAAGGGCATGATCCCATAATACCCTTCTTCTTTTGGTAGTCTTCATGAAGCAGCAGAGCAGCTATGGCCCAGCAGGTTCTCTGTGAGTGGCAAGAGATGAAACACACCTTTGCAGACCCTGGATTAAGTGCAATTGAGTAAGTACCAACTGAAGTCCAGTGTGTCTTTGCCCTCCAGGTGCTGATAACCATTTTATGGGTCATAGTGATAAATTCAGGTGAATGAATAAAAAGGGCAGGGGCCCTATAATCTGAGATAAGCTTTTAGTGAAGAGTGAGCTCCTGTGGCTCTTAAATGTCATTCTGTGGCCCAGGCATGGTGTCTCATGCTGCAGGGAAGTCTCTGCAATGTAGTAGCTTTTCTCATGCAATCTCCTTCATTTTGAAAACAATTCATTCACCAGGGATACATTATTTTCTCTAAAGGTAGGTGTGCAAATATAACTAATGTGACCTTGAGATTTGGCTAACATTTCTTTGTTTTCTTCACAGCGCACAAAGACAGGCAAGAAGACAAAAGGGGCTCTTTAAACATGGCATTTCTCAACCATCAGCTGGTTGGGGAACTCGCTGTCTTAATCAGCTGTCAAGAGTGAAAAATAATTTTACTGTAGAACAGCCTCAGACAAGTGGCTTAGCTCTGTCAGCTCAAATATATAGCAAATCTGGGCTTTTTACAAGAGAAGAAGGAATCTGAATAACCAAGCTTAAAAAAAATCCCAGTCTAACTTTACGTATGATGATTGTTAATATAAAAGCAATGTCACTTGCAGTCACAGAACAGTCTATGGTATGACATGTCACAGATTTAAAGTTTATGTTCATGCCTCTTTGAAGGATCAAACCCTTAGACAATTGCTTAATCACTATAAATATCAACTTGCCTCAAAGTTATTTCCCTTAGGTGATTCATACTCAAACCTTCTATTCACCCTCTACCCTACCATCTTGTTAATGTACAAAATGTCTTAATGCCACCAATGCTAGAATTCAGTGCAAATTTCTACCCTTCCAAAGAAATACTTAAATTATTTCAACTATAAATCAAAGACAAAATACATCTATTGGAGTCACTCTTATAAATCTGAGAGCTCTGCCCTGGACATCCCTTTCAAGAAGAGAGAACCAAGTGTAGGCCCTTGACCTCAGGAAGCCCAAAGAGGTTCCATCTCTGCTGCCACTCAACACTGTGGGTTGTACTGTTCTTCCCAGCTAGTGGTTAAATGAACCAAACTAGCAAAGAGCTTTACCATGACAGACATCAGCAAGGAGATGGAAACGTTTTTTCTGCTCAGCTTGGAGAAGAGAAGGCTCAGGGGAGATCTTGTAACAGTCTCTTGGTACTTAAAAGGGGCCTACAAGAAATGCTGAGAGGGACTTTTTACAAGGGCATGTAGAGTTAGGACAAGGGGTTGGTTTGAAAGTGAAAAAGGGTAGGTTTAAATTAGATATTAAGAAAAATTTTTTTACTGAGTGTGGTGAGGCACTGGCACAGGTTGCCCAGAGATGTTGTGGATGCCCCACCCCCAGCAGTGGTCAAGGCCAGGTTGGATGGGACTTTGATCAACCCAGTCTGGTGGAAGGTGTCCCTGCCAGTGGCTGGGGGGGGTTGGATGATCCTTAAGAACCCTTCAAATGCAAACCATTCTGATTCTATGATAGTACTCCCCCTCAATAGACTCTCAAAGGAATATGATTTATAAAATGTCCTACACTCTGCACTTGAGGATAATTTCTTTTTCAGAACCCATGCATTCAATTACATTTCTGTATGTATTTACATGACTTGGACAATATGGGGTCCCGGTTTTAAGATTTCAAATAGCCTCTAAATATGCCACCAACCATCAGCATATCTAAAGTTTCTGACTTACATAACTTTTATTCAAACAGAAGCGTCAGTAAAATTAATCTTTTATTCCCTAGTCATCTAAATACAGTTTCATTGTGTGGGGGTTGGATACAAAGCTTCATGTGTTAGTATTAAGGTCCATTAGTACACTGGAATGAATGTTAATTGTATTTTCAAGAACTGATAATATACTGTTATTCTCACACAGTGACTGAATAAAGAGGTGAAAGTTAATGGATGATGTGGCATAGTAATTTAGGAAGCTGAGCACGGGAAATGCTTTAGGTTTTCAGGTGGTTTGGGTTTTATTGGGGGGGGGTGTTGGATTTTTCTTTCCGTTTATTCCTATGACACAATAAACTGTATTCATCCTCATGGCAATTGCTTAGGTTCTTGGGGAAAAATGCACAAAGGCAGGGAACAGACCCTGCCCTTTCATTCCAGCAGGTTCACTGTGAATGTAGCAGTATATGTGCCTTTGCTGCCTCCAAATCAGGTCTGATTTATGGTTGGTGGAGAATAGACACAGACTGGTTCCTGCCAACAGCTATATGAAATGTGTAGCACCTCCTTTGGAAGAAAGGGAGGGTTTCGACCTGTAAGCTCTAATTTGTGTCTATTTTTGTTGAAGATGGGAAGATGCGCTAAGAATATTCTGATATCACATCTTCTAGATCATGACCTAGCCAGGCAAACTGACCATGCTTAAATCCCAAACAATTCTACAGAGCAGATCGCCAGCCACAATAACAAGACTGCAGTCTTCAGCTTTACAGCTACCCTGTGCAGGAGAGTCAATTGATAATCCCTTGGTGAGACCATGCAGTCTCCATATTCACAGTCCTGAAAGAAGGACCTTCCCCTGACTCAAACATCAAGTGTTGGTGTTTAACTTATCAAGCCTGAGAGAGAAGAAGGTATGAACACTTCATTGTCAAAGCCTAAGGAATGAAAGGTGGAGAAGGAGGATACTGATCAAATTATACTCATGCGTTTGCTTTAGAACATGTGACAGTCTGTGGTACGGAATCAGACATGTCAAGTTAACAACCTGGTGATCATTTGCTTGGATTTTACCTAGTTGCAAAGCCTTGCTAAAGAAACAATGTCCGAGTCCCTAAGAGAACTTTAATGACTCAAAGGAGCCAAGGGCCCTAGGCTGTCCTTGGAGCTGCCCTTGCAAATGTAAAGTATGTGGCTCTGTTACCCCGTAGGCAAGACTGCAAAGAAATGATTAAAGCTGTTAGGAAAAGCTGCAGAAAAATTACTTTCTCATCTGGGAGGGAGAGGTAAGGTTAAAGTAGCAGTAGTTGCACAAAGAAAAGAAAGCATTCCAAAAAGACAGAGGCTTCCAAATTTATCATATTCATTTATTCCCAGTGTCATATTCATATATTTTAATATATCATATTGATGCATTTTCATATATAGCAAAGAATTCCTTGCTAGATCTTCAGTAATAGCTAAGATTCATGTGTTCAGAAGCTGTAACACTGCAGACTTGTCCATAATTGACTTGGACTTAAAAAGCAGTTGTTGAGTTTGAGCTTACTTTGCAATTCTGTCTCTCTTATGACCAGTCAGATCTGAAAGCCTCTATCTAATAATTTTCTCAAGTCTGAATTGGCTTTTACAGATCTGAAATAAAAATGATCTTTTTCCTTCATTGTCCATAAGGCATTCCTCTGTAAATATGTCATAAACTGAAAAAAAAGGTCATTTTTTCACTGTGAAGATAGCTGATGGAATTTTAATCTTCTGATGTTCACTTTTTTTGATATCTTTGTTATATAAACCTATATACTCTAGTGATCATTCCTGTAAATACACCTCTGAAATAACAAAACAGAACAGAGCAAAGAGAGATTTCAAACTGAAAGATTCGTGGGTTTAAACTAGAGGTATTTTATGAAGACATCAAGTATACAATGTAATTGCAGCCAGCAGTAGTTGATTATAGTGTCTTTCAAAGTCATTCTTTTTTTATTCAGTTCTCTCAGCAGGAAAAAAAAGATCCAGAACTATAAAAAATAACTAAATGCAGCAGAAATGTTAAGATAAATACTACCTCCATCCTGCATTGGGATCTATCAACATGGTGCTTTTGAACAATGCAACTGCTTTAACTCTAATGGACCTGAACGCACACAAACATCAGTGCTCACAAGAGCGCATGCTGACAAAAGAGAGAAAGTGAGAAGTGTATCTTCTTCTTTAGGTCATGAATGGCAGTGGCAAAAGATGACTGGCAGCTGGGGAGTGAATTGATGATGATGTTTGCTTGCTCTCAGATATTTTGATTTTTACAAGTCTATTTACAAGGGCATGAAGGTATAGGACAATGAGTAATGGCTTGAAACTGCAAGAAAGTAGATTTAGATTATCAGGAAGAAACTCTTTACTGTGAGGGTGGGCATCCACTGGAAGAGGTTGCCCAGAGAAGCTGTGGATACCCCATCCCTGGAAGTGTTTACAGGTTGGACAGGGCTTTGAGCAACCTGGGCTAATGGATAGTGTCCCTGCCTGTGGCTAGGGGGGTTGGAACTAGATGATCTGTACAGTCCCTTCCAACCCAAACCATTCTATGATTTTATTTTACTTATTTTTTTCACCTGGCATTTGGAAGAGCTTTAGTATTATCTTGTCTCAAGTTGCCCACTCTAAAGCTCTTGATTTAACCATACTGGGAGCATATCTTCATCCACTGTGCATAAACCACCTCAACACACAAGATATAATAATGGCACAGAAAAGGAAATATTTTTTTCCATTGTATGGTTGCATTAAGTGACTTTTCTCTGGTTGTTCAAGAATATCTGGTGGGGCTGGAACCCGACTTTAGATTTCTTGAGGCATACAGCAGCATTTTAATCACAAGGCTATTCTTCTTACTTTCTGATGGTATGCCAGTCCAAGGCAAAATATCTGTGCTTTAACCACCACGTGCACCTTTGCTGCACATACTGCCTGGATGCTGGTGTATGCTGGAGGGTGTGTGGAAACTGTAGCTGGAGCACTTGGAAAAGGACCTGAAGTTCCCTGGATGTGCAGACAAGAGCAATAACTGGTGCAAGAGCAGCAACCTTATGCAGGTGCCAGAGGCTAGTCACTTCTGCAGGCAGCCATATGGAGGAAGAGGGATCTACCCTGCTCTAGCTGATCCAGTCCTCTCTGTGTGCTACTTCTGCATGGCATTCACAGGAAGCAGGGTGGGTCTTGCGAAAATGTAGCTTCTTCTGCCAGAGATATGGGAACAGGCCTCCACAGTAGGAAGCATTTTCACTGTTCTCTTACAGTAGGAAGCATTCTGCTACTGCTGTGTTATAATCTAAAATGGGGGACAGCTGTGCAAGTAGGGGGTAACACAGATTAAAACTGTAAATTACATTAAGTTGCTCCTTGATGGAAAGAAGACTAAAACAGTTAAGCTGTCAACTACATTTACTAGGAGAACAAATCAGCAGCACGCCTATTGCTGTGTATATCCAGCACGTGTCTCTTATTCTTGATCAATATCTGAATGTTAGAGAGTGGCAAATGTGCATGGAATCATAGCCAAAGGGTTTTCAGTAGTACCAGAAGTATCCTTGAAGCCATGAAACCTTATTCCTTATTGTAGTACTTGATGGAAGTCTGCAGTATTGTGATCATGTGAAAGTTACTGTTGTTTTCAGACATAATGTCATGGTTTAAACCCAGCCGGTAACTCCACCATGCAACCACTCACTCACACTCTCTCTTTCCCTCCCACCCCAGGCAAGATGGGGAGGAGAATCAAAAGCTATCATCAAACTTGAGGTTGCTTACATAAAGTTGAGGTTTTCCCTAACCCTTTTTATTTATTTATTGTAGAATAGGGAACTAGGCAGGTTCTTCAAAGCCGAAGTGTCATCAAAAAGAAATTCAGTCTAACTTATGCATTGAAATTTGACGTCTGAAAAGGATCTTAGTCTCCCTATGTAGTTAATAGAAAGTAAAAGGCTCTTGGGTGACTTGAAATGCCTAATTTAAAGCATTTTGTCTCTCCACTGAAAAAACTACATGGTTTAAATACTTCTTCTGTTTTATGTTTTTAGACTCTGTTGCATGAAAGTCTCCTAGACAGGATCTTAGAAGTGACCAGTGACATTTTAGAGGTTTTATTGTAGAAAAAAATAGAGCTATTTTAAATAAGAGTCTGGTCTAAGAAATGTATGAGATTCCACCATCTAAAAACATCTAGCAAGGGAACTATCCCAAATCTTTAGATGCATTAAAAAAAAAAAAAAGTGAGCTGCTCCCTGAAAATTGTTTCTCTCAGTGTAGGTGGGATATCCTGTTTTGCTTTTTCCATGCACACTCAGACTTACGTGCCTAACTCTATGCCATCAGAGGAAAATTAACCACAAGCTTCCATAAGTGAGACAGAATTATTGAGAACAAACGCTTTCTGTGCTGATCAGCAATTACTCAAAGCCAAGGTGTCAGCAGTACCCTCCAAACACAAGAGAAAAATCTGGGCTTGCAGCTGCTTCAGTGGCATTGCAATTCTCCCTCAAGTATTGCAGAGTGATAATGAAGACAGAAGCTACACTGCCATGCGCATAGCCACAAATAAAAGCAAGGAGGAGACAAGGTTTCTTTTTCAACAGGCATCGATGTATCTTCCTATAAAAGATTATTTTTGACAGCAGTAATTAGGCAGTTCAATAACAGATACAAGTGAAAGAAAATTCTTTGACAATAATGTTTTGGGCAGTGTACATTGTTGTTAAACGGGGTATTAATTTCTAAAACCCTGATATATTCTGTACAGAAGAAACCCACAGACTAACAGAACTTTTATAGCAAGTGGTACAACTGAAGGCAAACAGGGAAGCAGAGTTCACCTGATTCTAATTTAGGCATGTTAGCGCCTACACACTTTTCATATGTACAGAAGAGACTGCCCTTTTTTTTTTTTTTTTTTTTTTTTATTTATTTACAACTCTCTTTAACTTCAATAACCACAATCCTACCTGCTACTGCTACTGTCTGGCTCTTTGTTTGTTTGTTTGGGGTATTTTAGTGACCTTAATCATCCCTTTTGCCTGCTTTTCGCAGTTCCCCCCTGCAGACACTCTCCTTGCCACCACTATTTCCAGCATGCCCCATTTCATCTGCAGTAGAGCAAAGCCATTGTTTGTCTTAAACAGTTTTCCATTTACCAGCTGCTGTTTGCTCCTTTCTATCTGCTAGAGGCTCAGTGCTCACTATATTTTTCTTTACTTCTTGACAGAAACATATGCTAATTTCCTACTCTGAAGTTAGGCAAAAACAATCACTAGGTGGGACATACGGTACTGGACCTGGGGAGGACAGAAATAGCTAAACTTTGAATCTGTATTTGATTGCCAAGGGCTTTTCTATTGCTTATAGACTTTCATGGTCATTTACCACTGTGAAATTAATGCAGAGTGCTACCAAATCAGAAATGCTGCAATGCTCGGCTCATTGTAGGCAACTGAGCTCCATTTGTGCAAATACATTCCAACAGGAGCAATCAACTGGAAAATAGAGATACCCATTAAGACTAATTTCATTACGAATGTGCTATTAAAAGAACTGTAGATTAGTAGGTCATGTCTCTTTTTGATGAAAGAGTCTATTATTTCTTTGATCTTGGTAGTAACTGGCTGTACTAAGTGGCTACAACTTCTTCAAAAGCTTCTTAATGTTACCCCTGTTAACTGCAAAGCTTAAGAAGCTGTAGCAAAAGACAGGAAGGCTAATGCAGATCTGTTGGCCTCCTTTATGAGATATCTTAGCCTACTTGGTAATCCATTAAGGATCTAGGAGAACATATCAAGCAGGGCTAGTCTGGATGGCAGAAGATCTGGAAGACAGATGGCAGGAGGACTTAACTTTGGCAAGTCCTCACTGGCTATCCTCATGCTAGCATTAAAAAAAGCTGTAGCAGTGAGAAAAACTGATCATTTCCAAGTAACATCAGTTACTAGCAGTGGGTAATGACTTAAAATGGGAATAAGGCTTGCCTGATGTTCATTCAGGGTGAATAAATACCAAGCCATTATGGCAAGGATGTTCTAGCAGCCTGACTAGTAGAACATTCTTGTCCAGGAAGGACGATATTCATTCATCCTACAACTTCAGGCCAGAAGCATCTACACTGCCCATGACTGAGGCAATAAGCTTTACCACTGCAGTGTGGATTTCCAGCCACAATGACTTGATACTTAACTGAGGTTTCGTGAACAGAGAGTGATGTTTCCAAAACTCTTGAAGTTTCTTGAATAGGAAACATACATACTTGCTTTTCAAATCACTAATCTGAGAGGTGGCTTTTTTCTTTGACAAGGGCCTTTTAATATGTTTTTGCTAGTAATTTTATGTTTCTCAGAATATGAAAATGTATAAAAGAATAATGTTACTTGCGACTGAGTAGCTTCTGAAGTATTTAATAATGGCACTTATGTCACTAGTTCTTTGAAAAAATTTAATGAGTTGTTTAATTAGGAATATTGAGGAAATTTGAATTGGTTCACACAGCTCTGCATACATACACTGTGAACAATAAATACTCTACAGGTGACTAATCCCTTTGCTTGTATTAAAGCATGCTCCTCTGGGCATTGAAACCAATAAGAAATTTCCTTTCAATGTTATGCAGTCACATCCCTGTAAATATATCTTCTCAGGAGTGAAAAGAACTGGGAAAGATTCCAACCTGACTTAAAACAACAGGCGTTCACAGTATTGTTAAATTTTTTGCTATTGTATGTGGAATCTTTTTGGGATTAAACACAGTCTATATTTTTTGGAAGTGGGATTTCTAATGGAATTACTGAAGTATTCCACTTGTGTAACACAGACAATGAATATGTTTCTTTACTTTTAAAATCTGTTCCAGACAGACTCTTTGCAATTGTTTTTCATGGAAAGGAGGGGTAGTCATGCTACAAATCTTAGCTATACTGTTGATGCTAAATAACTATGTGATCATCATATGCAGCAAATTGAGGATTAAAAGCTTCCAGGACAGCCTTGCAATTATGTTTTAGACAGCTGAAGGAGCTAATCCTATATAAAAAGTGTAGTGCAAGTGGTTGTTCTTGGTCAGGGATTCAGCTGAACTCTGTGCAAGCCACTGAAGACAGCAAAATTGGTCTTCTTTGCTCAGTGCAGTTTTGGTTTTGATTTTGAATTCATTCCATGGAGTTGCCAGGGTTGATAGCCAAGATCAAAAATGCTGGGAGGAGCAGAATTAAAAGGAACTATTTATGCATAATTTGTGCTTTCATGCCTCTAAACAGCTGTCCTGTTTTAAAAAATAAAGAGATATTCATCTGAACAAGAGATTTCTTATTTCAGAAAATCCTTTTCATCTAAAAGGCATTCCCCTGAGCAGTTCATGCTCAAGAAATGTATTTCCAGTAAGAAATGAAACTTGACCAACTGAGGTGTTAGTACAACCACTGACACTACTCCTTATATGACAGAGGGGTAAATCTGCTATTCTTTCATTAGGGGAAAGACTGCTCTATATGTTTAAGTTATTTTCTTGAGCCAAAACTGAACTTCTCTGATGCTCTTACAAAAAGCGGTAAAGAGAAACAACCAGCCTCAGTCTTGTTGAAACTGAGAATTTTATGTTGTAAGAGCCAGCATGTCACTCCTTTTATTTTTTTATGTTTCTTAGTTCTACTATTGCTTCTTTCAGTTGTCACTATTTTTCTTGGCAAAATTTTGGTTTGCCTGATTTTAATGGCTACACCTGAAGACAGTGGAATTTAAATACCACATGTAGTGACCAAATGTTTACTAACTGTTTCTAGAGAAATCCACGCTTTTGTAACAAAGGATGCACTTAATTAAATCTCAGACATTCCTAAAAATTACACTTATTTGCACTCGTAAGATGTTCCAAACCAGCATTTTAAATATTGCATGCACTTCTAGTGCATTGTGGGTATTCTCAGCTTAGCCTGCTTTCGTCTGAAGGAATAAAAACCTCCTTCCTGTCAAGGTCACTTTGCACTGATGCTGAAGTCCCCCTTTCTGCTTTCCTGTTTTCTACTCACCTTTAATTCTGGGCAAACTGATGTAAGCTGAAAATTGTCAGATTGCCCTGAAGGGTTTATTCACCTGCCTAAGGTACCCACATTGTCTCAATTACCAAGGATTTTGATCACTTAATAATCATCATTGCATTTATTGTCAGAGTAGTTTTGTAAGAATTGCAAAGCTAGCATTCCTGACAGAGTGAATGTAAAGACCAGACCTTCAAAGGCATTTAGAAACCTAACTCTTACTGCAGTCAGGTCAATGGTATTTAAGCCTTTTATCCCATGATATTTTAGTACAAATTCAAAACATGGGAAAAGTATGGACCCTGAAAAATCTGAGGAATCATTAAAAACTGAATATGGATAAACTCATATTTAAATGTGTATTTTTCTCGTTACTCTGTAAGTTTTCATGTATTCCAACTCGAGTCTTAACAACTTTGTTTTTAATGATGTTTTCTTTAATGAGCTTTAAGACACTTACAGTTTTATGATATTTCACACCTGATGTATTAAGAAAAGTTTCAAAACAAAATCAAAATTATTCCAGCAGCTTATTAGCTCCATCTATACATTATCTGCTGAATTGACTGTCTTGTAATAAAATGTTGTTTCTTCAGTTACATAGCCAATCCATAATCAATCTTTTTTAAAACCAGAAATTAGACTCTCTCTCCTATTTAAATCCCTTGCAACTTAGCAACAATGCAGGTGTGGGACATATAGGTAACATTAGCGGAAGTCTGCTCTGGAGTTATTTGCCTCTGCTCACTCCCTATAATCTCTAACTAATACAGCTTTCATCTGATTTACTGCAGGTTATTTTACACTGCAGGTTATGAAATTATTTATTTTCCAGTATAGGCCCTTATAAAACATCAGGGATTATCCAAGATTCAGGCTGCCTATGAAAAAAACATAGTATTTCATTAAACGGGCAATTTAAGGTTTATTATTTTAAATTTTCATTCCTTTCTGCTTTTATATACCTGAAGTTTGTCAGAAGTGTGATGCATTGTCACTTACTACCATATTGCAAATGTTTAGCTTGCATGCATGTTTATATAGATATATATACACATTAAAAATATATATATTTATGCCTGAACTTATGTGTTGTACACTACTGCCTATACTAGTAATAGCTATAGTGATGCTACTGTTGCTGGTGGGAACTGGACTTTGATCACAGTGCTGAATGGCTGAAAAGTGTCCTTAACATTAGTATCCAGAACAGGATGGAGGGTTACAGTCATAAGCCACTGTTTCTTGAAATCAATGTGTGACTTTATCAGATGTGATTACAGCCAAGCGACTTCAGCTTGAAAGGAAACCTTAGGTGTTCGGAAGAATACCATATAACACTTTAACTGCAGCTCATTTGGCTTTAACTGGAAAAAGATCAGGTAAGCAGAGTTCTACTGACAAAAGCATTGACGTAATTGGTATGTACAAGAGTGTGCATGAATCAGCAATACAAGTGTGAACACAGCTTTTGTAGCCTGCACCTTAGCAAATAAGATGTTGCCACTGCTAGTGGAAAATTGCAGATTTTGTTTTACCATAACTCAGGCCTCCTCAGTCTTTGTCTGGTCCCAAGATTATGCTCCCTATTTTGGCTGAACTGCCCAACAGATGACTAATATCCAACTTATTTTTTGTGTTGGCTTCAGTCTGCGAAATAGCATTTCAGGAAATTATGCCATGTATGTTGTTCCAGCAACTCCTAAATGACCATTCTGTAACTAACATTGGGCAGCAATGAAAAATACACTAGCAACAAACTATGTGAAGATCCCAAGCAGACCCAGGGCTCAGGGGAAACTGACTTTCAGCAGCATACTTCTTCCAGTGAGGAACTGAGGGTGCTAATTATTTGCTTTTGCTACTCATAAGAAAGGTAGGCATAATATGTCCATCATATTTGAAAAATCATGGCAGTCAGGTGAAGTCCCTGACAACTGGAAAAAGGGAAATATAACCCCCATTTTCAAGAAGGGGAAAAGGGATGAGCTGGGAACTACAGAGCAGTCAGCCTCACCTCTGTGCCCAGCAAAATCTTGGAGCAGATTCTCCGGGAAGGCATGCTGAGGCACATGAAAAACAACAAGGTGCTTGGTGACAGCCAGCATGGCTTCACTAAGGGGAAATCCT
>JAOEHY010042063.1:0-16433 GCA_025447955.1 Psilopsiagon aurifrons
TTCTCTGGGCACCCTGTGCCAGCGCCTCAGCACCCTCACAGGGAAGAGCTTCTGCCTAAGAGCTCATCTCAATCTCCTCTCTGCCAGGTTAAAGCCATTCCCCCTTGTCCTGTCACTACTCATCCTTGTAAGAAGTTTCTCTCTGGATTTCTTGTAGGCCCCCCTCAGGTATTGGAAGACTTCTTATTATGTTATATATGTTCTTATTATATCCCTCCACACTGAATTAACCAAAGCTGACAATAAAAGGTGTAGAAGGGATTTAGAGATGTTTTGGGGGTGAGGAATCCTGAAGAGGTATCATCTGCTTATTCCGTATCCCAGGATGGGGAGATACATACACAGAGTGACTCATGAACAGCCTCTCTTGATCACAGAGGGCTGGGAATGTCTGGAGAATCATGACTGACAATGTAAAGGGATACATGATTCTGCAATGAACATCTGGATCAATATACAAATTATATACAGAGAAACAATCTGTATTCTTCCATGAAACTGATGCTGCATATACACAGTGTACTTTCCACCAACACTTGAGTGCCAAAAAATGAATAATCACCTAGGAAATCCTTCCTTGTGGAGGGTCAGGAATAATCCAGGAATGCTACAGAAGAAATCAAGATAGAAAAGTGAAAAATAGTAATTATTTCAAACTCAACGAATTTGGATGACAACTGCTTTGATATTGATGTCATCCAAATGATTTGCTCATCTGTAGTTACAATAAAAATGAATTGTAATGTGTAAGTCAGAATGATGTCAATATTTTGGCTGAGCCAGTACTCACAACTGCTAACAATCGAACGATTGTCATAAGCTCTGTGCTTGAGCACAGCTCATGCAGTCAGGCAAAGCAGCTCCTGTGATGCTTCTGAAAGGAAAGGGACAGTTGGAAGATCAGACCTTTGATCACTGGGGATTTTAATTGCTCAGGCACTGAATGGAAAATTGCAGAAGTGAAGAGGGAAATGATTTGCAGACAAATGGCCGGAATGGTCAGAGCCTGTGCTAGACCAAATCCTAGGAAATGAGCCAAGCACACTGAACTAATGACTGTGGAAAGAGAAGTCAAGCTAGCATGTTCTCTGGAATACCTATGAGGTTAAGTAGAACACAAAATGTAGAGCCTTGGAAAGCTGACTCTTCAGGGAAGGAATTTTGAAATGGTTGGAAGGAAGTGGAAATTAAACACACTCTGTTTCTGTCTCATCAGAGCATCTCCACATTGCCCTGGATGGTTAGTTTTGAGACCAAAAAGGAAGTTATATTTAATTGCCTGATGTCTGCAACAGCTTTTATATACCAGACTCCAGTTGTGCTCTATTCGTAAGACTTTACTTTGAAAGAACTGGTAGCTACTACTTCTTAACTCCTGTTTTGTTTCAGAACAGATGGGAGTCATAGCTCACATTGGCCTTTATTTCACAACGTGACATGAAATTGTAAATAAGAAAGATGGTGCTTCGTTTTAGTTTGCTGTAAAACTTTGGGCAAATCACCTCATCTGTCTTTTATCAGCTGCACAGATCTGCACTGAACCTGTTTGTTATTCCTTATCATAAAGCAATTTAGTATTTCCAGATTAAGCAATGTAGTCTAAGTTTGAAGGAGTATAAATGTGGTCGTATAACTGTCTTGGATTTATTACCAGGGAAGGGATTTGCTTCCTAGGTCTTTGTGGACCAGGCTTTGCTATTTTATGTGCAGTGCCAATGGATTACAGTCTATGGAGACTCTCTTTTCTACCAGGTGTTTTAAAGATCTATAGGAAGAAGTAAGTAGGAATACCTGCATGGATAAACTAGCAGAGTCAAAAGACATCCTGCAAAACATATTCCATTCTTCAAAATAATATTCCAGAAGGAAGTGTTGGCACAATTTTTACATTATTCCTGGCAATGCATCATTCTGCTATCAAAAGGCTGATCTCTGACAGCCTAAGAACACCACCAAAAGACGCTGCAGGCATTATTTAGGCCGTGCTCATCCCAAGTAAACGTTACCATTCCCATACTGTAACACGAGATGCAGAAGCACAGAGCTGCAGGACACCTCCTCTGCAAACATGAATGTGACTTAATTTGAAAGTTATAAAAACTTGAAGAGCTTTAACTGTTTAAAGTCCTAATGGCCCTAGAACGAATCTTTTCCAATATAAGCAGGTAAAATAATTCAGCAATTACATTTTAGCTGCTAATATCTTTGCAAAAATGATTCCTGGGGAACATTCTCCACATGCCAACTGAGCAGTGTCACACCATGTGAGAAGACCAAGCTGGAGACGGAAAGATCTCCATTATTTAAAATAAGAAGAAAGTATTTTAGGCTGCAAATCTACAGGAAGGAGTGAGAAGAGATTCAGTTGCTTTCCCCCTGGGAAGCAAAGAGTGGCACATTACTCTGCCTACTGTTTAATGCAGTCGTTGTTAGCCAACGTAAAAGATCAGCATGATGCCACAGCTGCCCGCCATCACACAGCCCTTCTTTGAAACCTAAATTCATATGTAGGAGGAAGCAATGAATGCCTGCAAGTTGAAAAGCCAGTAAAGCACAGACCTGCTTAACAAAACAGTTTGCCAAGGTTACTGGGGGTGTTGTCAAAGCCTCCTCTTTTGTGAGGGCTGAATAACAATTCAGACCAAGTAACCAGCTCCACAGTTTCTTTGGCTTTACCTGGCAAGTTTTCAAAGTCACTGCTCATGGCTGGGTCTGTTCCCAGTGAGATGCAGCTTATCTTACCCTGGAGAGCAAGCGCAGGGATCATCCTACTCCAAAAGTTCATGCCAAAGCCCTGTTGTGCTGCTTTTTTGCTTAAACTATGTCTGTCAGAAATGGGCTTGAATGACACAAGCACAAATGGAAAATGACGCATCCTGGGTTACTTCATACTGGTAGGAAGAATTCCCCTTCCTCAGACAGCAATTTAACCACTTCATTTAATAACAGCAAACAAAACTGGGATCTTCAGGATCCCAGTCCCAGTTACTAAGATTCTATCCATGCAGATGCTCCTGTGAGCAAGCACAGAGAAGACTATAACCTGTTTCAAGCTTATTACTCAAGAACTTTCAAAAACGTGGTGGTGTCCATTGCCACAGGGAAGGCTCTGTCCTCAGCTGCGCCCCCTTCCAGAATATGCATCACATAACCTGCAGCAATAAGAGACATCCTTTAAGGATCCTTTATCTGGGGAGATAGGAATTTATACTCTTAAATCAGCAGACTTCTATCTTAATTTTCTGAAGGTGATAGACTAATCACACATCTGAGGTGGCAGCTTCTCATCCAGAACTCAGCAAAGCTCCACCAGAGAGAAAAAGTATATGCAAAATAAAAGTGCAACAAGTAAATGGAGTGTGAAAAGCTACAACACTTGTACTGAAGAAGGAGTCTGTGCGAAAGACATTCCCTAGGATATCATCAGTGCGAGAACTGATCCCTGCAGTGCTCTCTGGTTGTGTGAGCCATTAGGAGTTCTGGTTTGTAACAATGTTCTCTGGTCTAAGAGCAATTCAGTATCTCTTAGGTGCCCAAAACAAAACCCTTGACTTCAGGAACTTTGAAATAGACCAGTTCTTCAGTTCCTGAACAGACTGAGCCTCACCTCTCTATTCACACCTCTGCCACAAACTACTGGATCTTGTAACAAACAGAATTCTAAAGCCTAAACCAAACAACACACTTCAGAGTTACAGTTAATTGTGATTAGAAAAGACAGCTATGACTATGAAAGGAGTACACAAATATTCTACCACAAAAATGCCAACAATCAGGTTGAAGTAGTCAATATTTAAGACCCTCCAAATTCATAATTAATAATATTTGATACCCCCCAAAATATCAGGGTATTCTCTCTGGGTAACTAGAATATAACATTACCTCTTGCTACTGTACTCTTCAGACTGAGGAAGGGTCTCTGAACTTCCTTAGGGGAATCCTCCTGGCAGTTTAACAGAGGAAAATGAAACTGAACAGACTCCTGAGCAAAAATAACACCAGGTCTGCAGCACATAGGGCTCTGTGCAGGACTTCCTGAGCTGTCTGTTGAGATTCCACCTTAGCTGACTTCACAGATTCCTGACTGTGTTTCTGCAGTTGTCTCCTAGAAACAGGAACAAGAAGCATTTGCTGGTTTCTCAGCTCTTTTGAAAAACTCTGCAACAGCTTTCTCCACATTCAGGATGCACAAGTAATCGATGCGTATCTCCTTAATCAATGGGCAGACTCAAAGAATGGGTTGCTCTTTGATACCATGTTATGTAAATGTAATACAAGAGCCACTGGTTGCATCACTAATAAAAACTTGGGCAAAAAGTAGCAAGGAAAAGTCCAATCCATACAAACATCTGGATACTCAACCAGAATCCTGAGGGTATCTAAAAATTGGATTAATAACTTTATGAGTAGACTGGATGTTGGAAAGTTACACGATTTCTTCTTGCATTGAGCTAAATTCATAACTGATATAGGTGCTGAAGGATACCTTCCTAAATGTCTATTGAAAATCACCTTTTCTTCCCTCTCCCAGGTATGTGCTGATCTGACGCTGCACAGTGCTGAGTGGACTTGATGGGACTGAGACTAACTGGTCCTTGTTTCTCCAGCCTGGATCACCTCCAGCACCTGGAGTATGTTCTTCCACACTAAAATAAGACAGCTTAGAAAAAGCAATTGCAAGGTTTAGATGCATCCGGGCTTATTTAATTTATGCGAGTCCAGACCAGATGGAAGCAGTGAGTGATAGGAACCAGGCACTGAAATGGCCTCTCCAGATTAAAGCTATTGTCACACTCTGATTAAACGGGAGAGAAAACTGACACCCAGATCTCCTCCTCTGCAATCTTGGTTTCCGTGAGTCAGTAGATTATTCCCATACAGCAGAGGAAAACTGTATCAAAAAATGCATTTCTTTCCATTTGCAAGTTCTCTACAAAAATATATACAACTTAGAAAGAACTCCAGACTGTGTTTAGGCGCATCAACAAAGCTGTTGCATTGAGAAGAGATGCAGTCTGAATGCTCGGAGGCTGTCATCTTTCCTTCATTTATTCTCTCCTGTCTTTTCCTCCCTCTCTCCTTTGTTATTTAAGGATTCAGCCAATTGTTGTCCTTCCAGATCAAGCAGTCTCCTCATTTTAATAGCTTTTCAATGCAGAATTACTCCATATGGTCTCTTTCTTTATGTGAAATTCACACAGCAAAAAGCAAAGATTTTGAACTAACTTTTGTTTGGTGCTGTCACTCGAGAAGCGAAACCCAAGATAAATGATGTCTCATTCTTCCCCCATGTTTCTAATCTGTTTCCGATACAAAAGGCTTATAATGTCTCCTTTCGGAATATTACTGTCATTCTTCCTTTTTGTTGTCCAGTAACTTCTGATTTCACATTCACTTTTTCAATACTCTTTCTTGCTTTAGGCAGAACAAAAGTATGAGAATACAGCCTCTGTTCCTACTCAATTAGTTTTGCCTGAGCTCAGGCTTCAGAAATAGATCCAACTAGCTGACAAAGATAAACCAGTTTTTAACCCAAGGTTTCCATAGAATTGTTGAGATATTGGTGTGGGTATGAAGTACATGCAGCAAACCTAATTTCAGACTTGGCTAGAAAATGAGAAACTTCACTGAATCAACAGGCAGAGGAAGGGTGAAGGGAAAAGAGAGAAAAGAAATACTCATTTCGGTACGTGACAAGAGCCTGCAAGTTCAAACCTGCTTTTCATTACCCTGATGAACAAAAAATCCTGAGTAATCAATCATCTATCACACACTTCCTTTCCTGACCCCTATGAGATCTCTTGGATTAGCCCACACTGCCACTGTGAGGGTTTATCTTTTGGTTCTTGTACAGAATCCAGAGCAGTTACTTAGGAATCACACAGCAGATCTGCCCTCAGGTGACGGATGCTCCTTCCATTTACTGAAATATTTCTTACCTCAGCACAGATTAAGGTAAAATAGAATTACATATATTTACAGCAGTTTAGGCAACACAGCAACAAAGACAAGAAATGAAAGAAAAACATTTTAATCTACTTAAACCAAAATTAAATATCAAGTTTCTCTCCCTGTGCATGTAGAGGATTAATCCAGTTGGTTTTCTCACACACAAGCATTCTGTCTTTCTGCATTCCCTACAAGTTCCACTCATCACAGACACCCTTTCTGGGTGGAGTGTGCTCAGTTTTGCAAGTAATCTTTTATAGCTTATCTCCTCACAGAATCCCACACTAGTTTGGGTTGGAAGGGACCTTAACGCTCATCCAATTCCAACCCCCAGCCCCTTCCACAAGACAAGGTTGCTCCAAGCCCCATCCAACCTGGCCTTGAACACTGCCAGGGATGGGGCATCCAAGGCAACATTCCTGCAGTTCCTGAAGCATGTGAACAGTCCTTTCAGATGTGACACTTGTCTACGAACTCTTGCTTTGCTAATTGCTCACTTCAGCTTGAAGTTTAATTCACCTCTATTTAATGATCTGCTTATCTGTGGTTTCCCTTTGGTTTTCTCCCACATGGTTCCTGGTGAACTGCAGAAGCTCCCCTTGCTTTGACAGGTTCATTTTGTTTCAGTGATAATAGAGTGCATCATCCCCATCTGGGTGCTGCTTTGCAGAATTGCCTCATTTGCTTCAATAAAAAATTTAAAAACTCTTCGCATTCAATCGATTCCAGTTAATTTTCCCCATTCATTTTTCTGTAATTTTTATGCCAAATCTCCCTCTATACAGGGCTCCTGTGAATGTGTAAATGGATGAGTTACACCTGTGCAAAGACCACACATTGCTTGAAGCAGATGGGGGGAAGAACGTTGGGACTGCTGCATCCTTTTATCCCCCCGAGTGCCCGAGATGCACAGGGTGGAGCCATATACACACCTCTACATAATCCCACACACATATACACCTATCTGTTAAGTTACCAGACCCTTTGAAAACACTGAACACTAAAATCTCAGCTAAAGAACAACTCTGAGGTTCAGCTACAGCAGCAATCCCCAGATGACTGTTTCACAATGCATTTGAAATCAAAGGAACATGTAACCTTCCTGGGGAAAACTCTGGACTGGACTACGCAGTCTGACCAATGTGGTTTCCACTTACAAGAGACACTTTAACTAAACTTTCAGTGCTTACAGACCATGAAGAGTCCCACAGACCACACAGGTTATGAAACACTGCTCCAGGTGCCTCAGCTTGAAGAAAAGACTTACTAAAGCTGTGCATGCTTTCAAGCATATTCAAACCCAAACTCCTTCCAAGCAGCTTTTCTGTCCCACTTCCATGAACACATGGCCCTGTGAATACTGCTTGTGCTGCAACTGGGGGTATCTACCTGGAATTACCAATTCGGATTTACAGCAGTATAAACAGTATTAATGTTCAGTTGCCTATTGACTGTTCAGCATCATCTGCAGACTTAAGTGTCCCCCTCTCCCTGTGCAGTATTATCACCTTCAGACTCTCCAGTGCTGTCTTCAAGCTTTGTTAGAGTAACTGACATGATTAGAACGGTTGAAGGGATTTAAAGTGCTTTTTCTTTTTTTTCCTTCTTATTTGGCAGCCTACTTTTATCTGATTTAGCAGTGTCCTGGTTTGCCTCCTTATTCTGACTAAGAGATAAAACAAATTTCTATAATCAGTTCCCATCACTTGATAGAATAATTTTAGCTTTGCCTGATTCTAGGAAATGCTCCTCAATCTGCACAGGCTACAATAACTGCTCCTGGGCTCCTCCTCTGCTGTGGATCTTGACCATCATCGAGCAGAATCCGCCCCACATCTGATTCTGCAGCACAATGTCAGTACAACAAGCCTGGCACAGGATTGTATGAAGACACCAGCGCCAGGGGTTCAAAGCTCTTTGAGCTCCCACATGAAGCAACAATTTAATTTCCCTTTCTTCATCAATTCTTCATTCTCTCGTGATGTCTTGGCAACATTTTGTTCCCATTCAACATTCATCATTAGTTTCTTTTTTTCCTCTCACTTCCTTTTATATTCCTTTCCCTCCCCATCTGCTAATTTAAAAGGAAATTGCATGGTATTCAGCATTATCAGCCAATCTGTTTACTCTGCTCTTGCTCAAACGAAGACCATTTCTCACACACTGAGCTGCTCTGTCTCACTCCCATACACACTGTTATTAGCCTCAAAGCCCATGTTTTCTTTCACATGCCACCTCAAGAGCTAACTACCCTTCCAGAGGTATAGATCAGCCAAAAACTTTGTCTCTCTTTAAAACTAAGACATGGAAATAGAGATTTATGGGAAAGAAGAGAAATGCCCAGATTGAGGCCTTCTCTCACTCCCAAGCGTTCATGTAACAGCAGGTTACATGGATGTAACCTGCTTTTCACTTTTTACACATGAAAAAGCAAGTGAGGTCCCGACACCATGCAGGCTGTCAGCATCCCCACACCTGGAGGGGAAAGCACCTCTGTGCAGAATAAGCTTTCTCTTGAGAAACAGCTTCTCAGTCAGTGGTTCCACCATCAGAGTGAGTGCTACTAACAGCAAAACGCTGAAGCAGTTCTTGATAGCAACACAGAGGTTTGTATACGTGGGCACGAGCATAACTGGTATTAATGGCTTTTAAAAGCCAGTGAGGAACAAAAAATGCACAAGTGCCTGAATTCTCCTCTCATGATCTACTGAAATATTTCAGAGCAATGTTATCTTTACAAAGGGGGTTAACACTGAGTGATGATCCTATTGAATTATTGAAAATATATATGGAAATGGAACTGAAATACGTGTCTGTTTCTACAGACATGAGATCAGGTGGCACAAGTGATCTCCACTATGAAATGTCACATGTGACCTTAAATATTGGATTATAGACCAGGCTTTTCCTAATTCATAATTAACTTGTCTCTAAATGGAGGAGTCTGGAATAAAGGAGATAACTGAGACTTCATCTCATGAAATGTTATAGCTTGTATTTCAGGCAGATGTTATGGAAGTATATGGGCTGCTGACCCATGTTTATCAGGGTCTTCAAGCACACGTGGAATTTGAAGCAGGTAATCAAACAAACTGTTTCAGAGGTGAAGAATTCTACTGAACTGATGCTTGAATAGAAGCAAGTTTGTCAGTGAAAGCCACACAGCTGGCAAGTAGGAAACACCAACTTCTCTGGGGTTAAATAGGAACAATATTAATAGATATGTATGTGTATTCAGTAGTTGGGAATTAAAGGAAAATGTCCAACTTTTGTGTGAGTTTGTTACTATTAATACAAATCTTCCTGTAGATTTTTGTGTGACAGAAAAATAGATCAGAATAATTTTACTGAATATTGGAGCTCGACTTTTACCAACAGCAGGAGGAGATCATGCTGTTATATTGTATGTTGCTTAGCAATGCAATGTGAGAAGCAGCACCACAGTCCTTGACAGCACCATTGTCCATTGAAATGCCTGTGAAATATTACCTGGGTTATATAAAGATAGCACAGTTTGAGAAAAATAGCATAAAGTTTCAAACCGGACAAAGGGAAGGAAGGCTGAGAAGAAAGACAGTGCTGTGCCAGTGGCTGAAAGGTCCCCCTGGCTGATCGTTGCTCTCTGAATACACACAGCATAAATTAAACATGGAGGACTCCTATCTGTAAAATCTCATTACAGCTATGCTTACAAATGCTATAGTGGGTGGCAGAGTAGTTACTCTCTAACAGTTGAACAGCTCTGAGCCCATATATGTGCCAATGCCTCTACATTATGGCCATATAAAGACGACCTGTTGTTTATTGTTCCCATGTTTTGCTTTGGAGGAAAGGTTTGGCATTCTGATGTGCTGATTGCTCAGGCTGAGTGGAATACAGACAAAAGGAGAGGCACTGGGCAAAGATGGATTCGTTCTACAAACAGATTACATGATAGGGTCTCTTATCAGTCAGACAAATGTGAATATTCACCTTTTGAGGCTTCACAGCACACCAGATGACAGGCACACCCTCCTGTACTTACTGCCCTGGGTTGTTCTCTGGTGCCTTTGCACAGAGAAGTGTCAATCTGCTCTTGCTTCATTGCTTTTGACAGCCTCAGTGCAACAGCCTCTGCCAGGATTTGCCTTTATGCATGACTGTAACAGTTCTTTGGCCCATCTTCCAGCCATTCGCCATATTTTAACTAGCCAGAGTAAACAGCTTGGGTAATCTGTTGTCTGACCTTCATAGCAGATGCCAAGACCTGGGTACTGAAGCATAGAAGAGTGCTGCTTCACTGCTAGTGGTGTAACACTCAAACTCCAGCCTTTCCCCCAACACTCTTTTCTCCTGTGTAGCTTCTTAAACATTCACCTTCCCCGGGTAAGGGCACTGTGCAATTTTGGAACAACATGTGAATGAGCTACTGTGATAGTGTCATTAACAACTCAAATGGTGATTAACTCCTCTTACCTGCTGCGAAGGAGGTTTCTCCAAAAGGTGGCAGCTCATGTTATGCTACACTTGCCAGAGACCACTGCCGAAGGAGAGCAAGCACCTTCACGCAGCATGCCCATGGAGAAATAAGCACAACTGTACCATGGGTCATCCACTAATGTCATTCAATAAAAATTTCCTTCATCATCACATCCCTTCATGGCAAAGTAGCTGCTTCCTGAAGGAGAAGCTGGCAATGCAGAGAAGAGACGCAAAACTAGATCAGTGTGCAGGAAGTATGCCACCATCAGACAGAATCTAACCTCCAGTCCTTTGCAGCTCACAAACACTGCCCTTGCAGTCACCTCATTGAGGTTTGTAAGTTGAGGAAGCACCTGGCTGATAGTCTTACTTTGTCATATAGAACAAACCTCAGATTGTGGTAGTTCATAAAGACATGGAAGCATATCTGCATCTTAAAATATACTGAATAGACATGACAGATCCTCAGGGCCTTTCCAAGGAACAATTCAATATTCCCTTTTATAGTATTTGGCAGGAAACCACTACAGAGTTTATTCAGCTTGAATTAACTAATGGATTTGAGCGCTCTCTTTAACGAGGAGAAAAGATGTTGAGTTACACTGACTGCAGGCTTACAGGATGCTTTGGACGAAGCTCATAAACTGATTTACCAGAGAATCTCTGCTGGCTTTTCTCTAAACTCCCAGGCAGTGATGCCTTATCTTTTAAAATGAGAATTCCTAAAATTTGTTTAGAACATTTATTATTCTCAGTATATGTATCAGCAATAAACATGGGAAGTTATTTGCCTTTATTAAAGAAGCAAAGGTGGAGAAAAGAAAAGATAGAGGGTTTCTTTCAGCAGCATAGTACCAGAAGCAAAAGCTTCAGGTAGGCCATACCCTGCCAACATGCCCACAAAGCCCACTGCATGAATACACAGAGTACAAATTTCTTCAGAGAAGGACCCAATTCCTTTCCGAAGAGGAGAACCTCATATAAATACAGGAGTACCAATGGTGATGTTTTCTTGAAGTAAACCTTGCTAGTCTTCATCCAAGATGAGTATAGTTTTGATAGATAATAATCATTCTCCTAAATCAACACTGAGTTTCTGAAGCAGGAAGGACACTGAGCTGAAAGCAATTGCTTTTGCTTCCACATGAACATGGAGGTGTTTGCTGTGGAGAGCTTCCTGGGTGTAGAGTTACTACTAGTATCAAATTGTGCAGACTATACACACTGTTAAGGACTCAAATCTCCCTTTACGATGCAGCAGCTTCAGAGGCACTCCACTAGAGAAAGGCCCAAAGAAAGAGCAGTTCCCCTTGTGTTAATGTGGCCAAGAAGCCAGTGTTTTCTCTCTGGAAAAGAAACAGCAAAGTTTACACAGGTCAGAACTAATCACTGGGTGGCACTTCCAAAATCATACCTGTTACTAGAAAAGAATACGTTTGATAACTTAAAATAGTGACTGCAGAACTGTGTGTGGGTCATCTCTCTTCAATGGCATCAGAAATGTATTTCCATGACAGCCTTCCTTTGGCCTTTGAATCATTTCATATTTCTTTGAATTTCTTAATTTGATTTCCTTAACTCAGCTTTTTAAGCTTCTGCCACATATTCTTGGTGTTTCAGCCTCGGCTCCTTTTATCCGATCTGAAATTAAGATCTTTCTGTGGCCTCTGTGCCTCTAATGGATTTTCTGGTTAAACATAAGTGAATGTGTAATTCAGCCAGAAGGTTTTTCATAACAGTGCAGTCTTACAATAGATTAAAAGCAGTTAGCTTTTACTAATATGAGTTCCTCTTTGGATCTAGTGCTTCAGAGAAGTTCAGTAGAGGCAGACTTCTTCTTTTATTCCTTACTTTCATCCTGAGGAGAGGTTTTTCAAATTCGCTAAAATTGACGAGTCTTTAATCTTTTATTTTTTAACCATTTGCAGCCCAGAAGCAGAGGAGCTGGCCGGCAGGATCCGGCTGTGCTCTATCACACTCTGTAGAACTTCAGCAAGGGCAATAAAGAACATCCCTGTTTTCATAGGCAATTGCTTAGAATAACTTCCAAAGTCTGCCCTTACATTATTCACCTCCCCAAGCACATTGAATTCTGGAAGCACCCAGAAGTGGGGAACAGTTGCAGTTAAAGGGTGAGGCGCACAACCATTCCTGGCTTCATCACAGCTGAGTCTTTCAGTAACCATCAGCATCATTTACTTGGCTTGTCAGCCTACAGCCATAAACCCATCTGATATTCTTCCTTGTATTTTCCTTGGCTACACCGAGCCTTTGGACTAGTTTCAGAAGATGGAACACACACCTGAACAGATGGTGAATGCATCTGTCTCCAGGATATAAGTTCAAAAGTGACCAACATTAGGAGCAGCTTCTTAGCAATTGCAGAAGAAAGCGCTCACCCAAAGCCCCTTCCTCTCATACTGCATTTCCTGAGAGAATGACCACAGAGCCACACACTGAGATTATCACGACTGATTTAGCTGACAGCTTTCTGCATCTGTGTATCCAAAATGTAAAACTGCAGGAGCAGGCAGGAGGCTGCAGAATGGCTGTGGGCACTTTAACTCCTCATCTCTAATTACAGTGTCAGGGAAAAAAGAGATTTCACCAGGCAAGTCACAAGAAACAGCTTTTCACAGCTCTTCAGTGCAACCAAGTTCAGTCTCACACAGGGAAACTGCTCTGAAACCAGTACACAAATTCCAGATCCTGCCTGGGCTAGGGCCTCCCTAATGAAATTTGTTGAGGCAGGTTAGTGCTTACCATGATGATTTCTCTTGGGAAATGACACCTCTTCTGAAAGCCTGACACAAGGCTTATGTTTATTTCAGGGGTTTTGGAACAGGTACCTTCTGAAAAAAATCTCAGTCACTCCGAATTTGGATTGAATCCTTAACAAAGAAAAGAGACTTCTACCCTACTGCTTGTCTGTGGAGACACACGGTTCCTCCAAGGAACCATTGTAGATAACTGATGATGGCATTAATATGCATCTTTGCGAGAGAAAGCAAAACTAAGCTGTCCCGTGTGCAGCAGGAATAGCAGAGACACTGCACATGTAGATCAGCAGTGCAGGAGTTAAGATGGTTTCCCTTTACAGAGGAGGATGAGGATGTCAACACTCCTTTCACCAGGCACATGACAAAGTAAGTGCTGAGCTGACATGCAGCAGATGCCTGGCATGCAGTTACCTGTCTACCACACAAACCAAAGGTTACAGCAGACCTAAAGCTAAACGCTGATCAAACGGCTCCCACTCCTGTTCCAAAGGCTCCTCGCCTGCAAAGCAGGAAGACTCCTCATCTTTAATGCACAGCTTACCAATAGCAAGTACAGAACCAGTTTCGGCACCACTGCCCGACAGGGTATTTTAGTACCACCTTTTGTTTCCCTATAGAAAAGGCTTAAACTCCCTCTTGTGGATAATTGGAGAAAAATCGTTTTGTAACAGAAAGACCACAGCAGAGTTTGCAAGAAATCAATCTCTCTTTCTAATCTTCAGGTTTTCCCACATTATGTCCCCTGAACATTCCAAACCAGGTTGTGCAGTCTCCATCCTTGCAGGTTTTCAGTAACAGGCAAGATGGAGCTTTGAGCAACCTAATCTGACCTTACAGCTGACCCTGTTTGGATCAGAGATCTCTCAAGGTTCCCTCCATCCTGTATTTTACAGCCTATATTCTTATGATCCTATACACATAAAAAGGGGAAAGCATACTCTCTAAAGGAAACCAAACAATTGCTACAGAAGAAGAAAAAAGTATGGCAGTGTATTAAATGCTTTATACTACTCTTTATTTCATGAGTTCCAAATGTAGTTGACATCATCATCTGTTGTTGGAAGATTTTAGGTGAATTACTAAGGGAAACATGGAAATGTACTTCACTACCCTAATTCCCAAGACAGAGGAAGAGAGGCTAAGAATGAAATAGAAGTGCAAACACAAAGGACAGGGTTGAAACACACTGGCAGCAGCATCTGTATTATCTCAAGAGCCTCTTGTTCTATCTGTACCCCAAAGCAACCACAAACTGTAAACTCAGACGTAGGTACTGCTCAATTACAGTTTTGATTCATCACAGCCCAATTCTTAAAACACTAGCTCTGAGCATCAATATTTACTTCCTAAAATAAATAAAACAATACATCTACATAACATTTTACATCTCCAAGTCTCAAAGCAATTTAGAAAGTCAGAGGAGCACTGCAGATCCACAGAGGTTACATCTTTGCTTTAAGGTGAATGCACTGAATCTTGCTGTTGAGCTCAAATCATCCCATGAAAGTTCAGCCCAGCGGCTTTGGGTGCAAATAAGGAACGTTTGATGAGATGGCAGAGGTGGGTATAGAGGATACAAAAAATGCAAAGACAAAACAATTTACCACTCGGGAGATGTTCACATTCAAACCTGTATATAAGAATAAGCACAAGAAATAAAAAGAGCATTTGAATCATTTTTTACCATGAAAATTTACAGCCTCATAAACAAGGTACCAAGACCATGGCAGTCAAGCCCATCCAGCTCTGCCCCTTTCTTAGAGACATTTTTAACTGGAGTCAACTGTTTGTCCTTGAATGTGTTTTTGTAAGAACCCACCAGTGGTTTCAGCTGTGGGTAAAGGGCACTGCAACTGAATGCTTACAGATTCTGCACTCTTCATTGGTAAGTTTTCTCCCTCCCCAAATGAGAAGCATATAAGTCCTGGGGTTTTCTCCCTTCCATTTCATCTATGAAAGGTGAGTTGATTGCACAGGAATAACCAAGTCTGGTTTAATTGAATCGTATATGGGAAAACAGAGTACATGAAAGCAGCTCGTCTTTGCTGGGCTATTCAGTCACATAGAGGGGAGCCAATTTCTTTTAAAAATATTATGCTTCTTCCTCCTTCAGAGACAGCAGCTATTAAGAGAAAGCTCCAGGCTTGCAGCATAAAACATGAGGGCAAGGCAATGCTAGATCTATGCCTGCCTCAGAAGTTCTCAGAGAGCACAATTCAAGACATGGGCTTCTAACGTCTCCCTGTTCAGTCTGCACCATGGCAGTCGATCTTTATTGCAAATGTTAGAAACACACTAAATACACTGACCTGTTCACACGGGTGAGAAATTCTGCCTGAAAAAATAACACTGTGACCTCCTGGGAGATGCAGCACACTTTACTTTTGGCTCTGATGATTACACAGCATTAAAGCCACTTCTGACAACTAATAATGCACCCAAATACACAGTCAGACACAAGACTGACAGCTGATGAGTTCTCACTAGTAGAAACCTACATTAGCAGCCAGGTAATGACCTTCCTTTCCTAAAACCTCTGGCAGGAGGTGCATTGGTCCCTGTGGAAGTTAAGCACATCCAGCAGCACTTCCTCCAGCTCTTGTTCTTTGAAGGATTCACTTCAGTGAATCCTGTTAAGACAGCTCAGGCCTTCACATAGGAAGAGGTATTTACACAAGCTCGAGAAGTCCCCTCCTCTTAAAAAACTCATAAATACATACCTAAATTACACCAGATAATATATATATAAACCTTCTATATATTTATTATATAGAATAAATAATAAATATATATAATAAATAAATATATATGATTATATATATAGAAGGTTTACACTTCTATATATTTAATTGCAACCAATAAAATTTGTCATTTCCAAAAAGTTATAATGGCACCCAAGAGCATCGGAAACTGGAAGAAATCTGTAATGAAAAGCTATATGTAAAATCCACAATGAAATAGAGGTGGGGGAGAGTACGCACAGGACAAAGTCTTTGCTCAAAAGAGCCAAAACCTTTGTTACTAAAGAGATGTCATAGTGTAATGCAGAACATTTGCCCAATATGAAATACTAGCTGTCAAACTTGACATTTTATGTCTACATTTATATCAGTCTCAAAGAGATGGAGTTTGCTGGAAGCAAATCCAGCCAGCAGCCTTCCAATACCTGAAGGGGGCTATAGGGATGCTGGGGAGGGACTCTTCATTAGGGACTGTAGTGAGAGGACAAGGGGTAACGGGTTC
>JAOEHY010042064.1:0-13726 GCA_025447955.1 Psilopsiagon aurifrons
TGCCCCATCCCTGCAGTGCTCAAGGCCAGGTTGGACACAGGGCTTGGAGCACCCTGCTCTATGGAAGGTGTCCCTGCAATGGCAGGGGTTGGGGCTGGAGGAGCTTTAAGGTGCCTTCAACCCAAACCATTCTATGATTCTATAGTATCTCTTTGACAGATTAACCAGGACCTGAGGTAGGAGAGATGAGGGTTGGGAGTAGCTGTCGGGAAGCAGGGGGCTAGGTAACAAGTTGCGTTTGGCCAGCAGCTTGCATAAGCAGGGCGCTGGCTTTAAGAAGGAGATTGCACTCACCATGCAGGCTGGGCTGCTCTCCAAGGCAGCGAGCACAAAGCAGTGTTTGGGCTGCAGTTCTCTCCCATGCTGACTCTGCCTGGACAGGGAAGCAGGTTTGAGCTGCGTGCAGGTCCCAGGGTTTGGCCGGATCCCAGGATCCCGTGGGGGCCGGTGGTGCCAGCAGCAGAAGAGCAGCCACATGTGGAATGCGGTGGAGCTGGAAGGACAGTGGTGCCTCCTGGATGCCTGCTGGGGCGCAGGGACCATGGATGCAGAGAACAGGTTGTTCATGCCCAGGTAAGACACCTCTTCCCCTGGCATCACTGGAGACATGGTCCCCAACACAAATGGAAGAGGCTCAATGGATACACCCCAGAATGGCCACCCCAACCCTTCAAATGTTCCTTAAAGTGTGGGTTTGCCATCCTTTGAACCCCTATTTCCACGTACCCTCCTAGATGCTGCTTGCAGAAGGACCAGAGAGCTATTCTGCTCATCCTCAACAATGATGGGTGCTCAGGGACCTCGAGCAGACGTGGACCATCCACATGTATCCACCTCCATTAAGTGCCTTATTCCCTGAGCTGGGGCAATAACTTTCCAGATGATAAGTTCCCCCCTGCAACTTGTTTTTAATCTGCAATGAGTATCACTTATGAAGTAACAAATCACTTACCAAGTAACATTTTCACAGCAACTTTACTCTGATGTGGTTCCATATGTAATTACTTGAGATTTCTCGGCCCATGCTAAGCAAATAATGACTCCCATGAAATTTATTTGTACAATTTAGTAATTCCCATTAACTGTATTATGGGATTGTATCTTTTTTTCCTCTAATAATGCATAATGAAATAAATGTGTAATTTCTAATAGGTAATTATCTTGCTGAGAGCAGCTTAAAACACCAGTGAGTGTGGGCTGTTTTTAGCTGAGCATGGGGAAAAGAGGAGAGAAAGAATGAAACATCACCTAGAGCAACTGGCAGAGATAATGGCTTGCTCGAGGTCCCAAACCTTCAGGTCAACAGATGCAAAATGGCTTTATGGGATGACCCCAATACAAGGCTGAGGAAGAATCTGTACATTGATCCACTAAGCCAGCACCTTAGCAAGGGTGATGTTTGGAAATCAGGTTAGGATCATTGAAAGTGGAACCAAGCTGAATTTGTTTCTTAAACCATGTATAAATTGTTTGAAGAGCTTTAAAGCAAGATCAGACATCATCTTGGAATATATCCTCAAGTGACAGGCCTTGGTAATCACCCAGTAAAATTATTTCCTCTGCAGCTTAGAGGGTCATCTTAACTGGTTGCTGGAAGAGTTCTGGTACAGGGCTGGGAGCTGCAGTTTCAGCTCTATGGGGAAAAGAGAGAGGAAATAAGGACAGCAGAGAATGAAATGCCAAATGAGAGCTTGGTCCTCCCTTGCTGATGTTGGTGCAGCTCTGATGGTATGGAGGGAGCTCGCTTCCCTTATAGTGATGCACCGTTACTACTAGGGATGCTAAGGGTTTTCTTGCTCCTTCCATCGCATCTTCTCCTCTCACCTTGCAGGCACGATGACTTTTTCTTCCTTACTGACCCTGAGCACTTCATTGAGACCCACTGGCCAGAGGACCCCCAATGGCAGCTTCTGCAGCCCCCCGTCTTGCAGGAAGACTTTGAGCAGAGAGTGTTTAAAACATCAGAGTTTTTCAGACTCCAGCTCTCCCTCCTTTCTCCTAACACTTCCCTCCTCAAAACAGGTAAATACAAAGCGAGGGATTAATTCTGTTAATATAAAAGCTCAATTGCTTTTAAGAAGTTTGTTTGGGTTCAGGAAAACATTTCTCCTTCAGAAGTGGCCCCTCTGTCTATTTTTATGCACATGTTTAACATCTAATGGAGCAGACACACATATTTAAGCCATTTCTGAAATCATGGCCATTGTGTGATACTGTGATTAGTAAACTGGGAATTAGGCTTTGTAAATTATAGTTAATTGAGTCAAATCGCTTCAGCCCTTTTGTGCCTGGCTTTTCCCGTCAAAATTCACCAACAGTAGCAAAACAGCTTTGACATTACCTGAGACACAGTCCTCCTCGTGTTCAGAAGCTGGGGAGGGAGACTCACAGATAAAACATGGCCTAAATGTTCATGTCCCAGTTGGAAAATGAAGGGAGGGGGTGGACTTGGCTTTCCTTGATTGTCGTTTTAGGTTGGATAACACATGATCTTCTTTTAACCTGGACATTCATTGTACATCCATTCCCTTAGATAGCCCCAGGACTATATGGATTTTTCTTGGAATGTGTTTTATCAAGACAGCATGCTAAGAAATAAAGCAATGTCAGATTGAGGGGAGTTGTTGGGTTTACAGAGAATATGACAGAGCAAGCACACTGGAAAGCTTTGGACTAAGAGAGTTGTTACTTACCCAGAAATCAAACTCCTCCAGTGTCTCCAGGGTGCTGGGGCTTTGTTAGGATGGGTTATCATGCACTTCTGGAGCAGCAAATAGCATGTGGAAGTCAAATTAACTTGGGAATGGCTGAAAGGTCGATGCTGCCAATGATGATGCTTTTGCAGTGCTTCCCCAGGGGAGAACCTCAGAGCATCCTGTAGAGGGGATTTTGCCTACCTCTACCCAAGGTCACATAGCAACTACGTGGAAAATGCAGGAATGAAGATTTGGAGAAACCCCTTTCAGGGCCAGGTCAGCAGGGAGGCTCCAGGGGATAAACCCAAACAACACAGTGTCTGCGGTCTGAGAGGAAAAACAGATCAGCAGCGCAACCAGCCCCTTCATCTGGGTGCCAAAGCGGTAAATTGCAAAACATAGGCTCTCACCAAACATCATTAGTGGTGGTGCAAAAGCCCAAAGGGAAGAATAAGGGAAAATAAGTATTTCATCATTCCCTCCCCTCCCTGACCCAGCTTTTGATAGCTGAAAGTCAAAGGGGCGAAGCCCTGAAGCAGCTCATGGCTTTAGATCCTTGCTGGCCACTTGCTGCCTTGAGCCAAAATGGATCTGGGGAGAGATCATACAATCACAGCATGGTTTGGGGTTGAAGGGACCTTAAAGCTCATCCAGTTCCAGCTCCTGCCAGGAGCAGGGACACCTTCCACTAGAGCAGGCTGCTCCAAGCCTCATCCAACCTGGCCTTGACTCCATCCAGCTTGGCCTTGTCATGGAAGAGAACCTACCTGGCACACCTCAGGTACATTCCTCCTTTTGCACCCTCTTGGCCGGAGGAATTCCTGTCCCTAAACTCACAGAACTGGGCTACAGGCAGTTTTCCCTTTTACCTCCAAATCTGAGATGAAAGGAGATTTTTGCGTTAGAAGAGGGAGGGAATGAACTGTATTCCTGGACCTAACCTGGACAATTTAACCTCTGCAGTGCACCTCAACAACCAGCCCCATATCAGGAGTGTGCTTAAAACCCCAATCGTGGATCAAACCAGACATCTGCTTTTGTTGATGCAAATTATGGTTGGATTGTTCTAGGTTGATGGAATTAACCATCACCTTACAGGGCATACTTAAATATCTAAAGCAGTCTCAGTGCAAAACTGCTTTAGATCTTTGGTACAAAGTCAGCCTGTGTTTCCTCTTTGGCTACTGTGGATCAATTCCTGCTCTCTCCTATCTGAGCAGCTCCCATCAGATTAAAATGCCAAGATTCCTCCCACAAATGACTGATGGGAGCTGAAGGTGGGACACTTTGTGAAGGGACCTGGTGTGCAGGAAGTACTTGGCACCCATCCTTCGGAAACCCAGCCCTTTGGGTTGCCAATATTGTCCATGCTGTTAGGGTTGGAGCGGTCATGAAGGACATTGAGTCCTATGGAATTCAGATAATATAAGATAGGGGTTTTGTATAGAAGGCAGTCATTGGTGGCATGCTGTAGATATAATAGCTAGAGCGGGAGAGGGAAAAGGAAGCCTTTTAAACAAGGCTTTGAGAAATTAGAAACATGCCTGTACATTAATGGTGGTTTTCCCCCCAAACAGTTAATGCAACATACATTGACCTCCTGCAGCACTGAGTGTGCTGACATGGGAACACATCCCCAGCTTCACCTGGAAACCCAGAATCTCTAGTGCATGGCTTCAATTAGCCCAATGAAACAAAGAAATGTTTGTTTTAAACCTAGTCATTCATTATCTCCTTGGGTCTCCTTCCCAAAGCAATATGCATCGCTGGCTTTCCCTATCTCCCCATCGCTGGCTCCGCTGTATACAATGTTCTGTTCTTTTCTTTCTTCCTCAAGCTCCTAATATGATGCAGCCAGCCAGGCCAGCAGCTTCGGAAACTAGCATAGAGAGAATTTAATAACAAGCAAACCTGCAGTTAATAAAGTCTGTCATCAGTAATGTCTCCACTGAACACTTGCCAGGGGAGAATTGTTTGCACTTACTGTGTGAGCCAAGTCACAGCTTTAACAGGCGAGGCACAAATAAAAGCCAGCCTCCCCATTCTTTTCACGTCTCTTTTTCAACCTACCACCAAAAACTGTGGGGCAAACAATGAAAAAATCCAGATTCAAACAGAATTAACCAAAAAAAGAGTCTCCTCCCCCCCCCCCATTATTCATTAGATTATGAAACCCGTTTCATAATCTAATAATTCACAAGGGACCATTTATTCAGCATGAAGCTGGAGTCTTTGTGTCATTCTGTGTTAGCACCCAAAACAAATGAGCATTGTGCACAGCACGGGTGCTGATACCAGCCATGGGCTCCCGCCGTGCCATTGCTCTATTCAACCCTCTCTCCAGCAAAACCATGGTGAGGATGGGACGATGAAGAGCAGCCCCACACTCCGGATGTGAGACAAGCCATCCTTGGGCACTTGGGACCTTGGGTAATGAAGTGCAGGCTTCATTTCCACAGACCTTCAGGATGGTGGGTTTAAGCACGCATCTCGATCTATGATTCTATGCCAGTGCCAGGCTCTGTGAATTGCCCTGGGATCCTTCTAGGGCAAAACCACTCAAAGTCTTGTTCTGCTGTGGCCACTTTTCTTATGCTTTCACCTAAACCTGGGGGGAAAAAAGGTATAAAAGTACCATTAAACCAGGGTTTTCCATCCAGGCTGCCCCAGTACCTGTGGCTTCATATGGGATGACGTAGCTCACCATGTGCTGAAAGCAGCCTGCTGTCTGCTGGTTACACAGCCCTTTCTCCAGGGCTCACAAAACCTTGCCCTCTCTCCACTGCAAAATCAACCAACTGCCCCTTTGGAGCAGATGGAAATCCCTCGGGAGTGCTTGTTACACAGGAAATTGCTCTCTCTGGGTTTGTAAGCAGAAAGATGTGGCACATAGAGCGTAGGGGTGAAAACAAGGCCCCCACGACTTCTCCTCTTCACTTCTGGGTGTGAAGATGGGCTCAGATTGGGTTTGCAGCCACGTGCAGTGCTCAACCTGGGGGATCAGGTTGGTTTGCAGGAGATCATAGGATAGAATCATAGAATAGTTAGGGTTGGAAAGGACCTTAAGATCCTCAACTTCCAACCCCCCTGCCATGGGCAGAGACATCATGTCCACTCAAAGAGCAAAAGTCATTGGGAAAAAGCCCCAGCACTTATCTGTCAACCACGGTACCACCACCAGGCAGCCGTATCCATGCACCTCTCCTTCAGACTTCCTGCTCTCCTTTTCTCCTTGGTCAGTACGCACTCCAAGATTGTGGATTTCTGTGATTTTTTGAAGAAAACACTTAGATAAAGTATTTTAATAAGAAGAAATGGGGAAAATTCAACTCATTCCTAGAATTGTGGCAGTGATGTGGGATCTCCTACCAGCCAGGTACTGGGTTAGTTTGATCCTCCCAGCTGTTTTATTGGTTTGACACCACAGTGTAAGACCTGCAGCTTTGAGGAGCTCCTCCAGCTCAAGAAGCCATGCAAGAGTTATCCTGTATGGGACATCATTAGCTTTGTTTCAGATGTCTCACGGTCCAAATAGTTAGAGATGTCTCGGGTCCAAATAGTTATTTGGGCCTGTCCCTTTGAAATCCAGTGATATCATCCTCCTTCTTTCACCAGGAGGTAAAAAATGGTGAAAGATGAAGAGTCCTGAAAAGGCCTTCCAGCAGGTAGAGGCAAAAAGAAGGAGAATCAGGTCTCTGTCTCCCCTGTAGATGATCTACTTCAATACTGTCAAAGTGAATGTGTTACTGCTGAGGAAGGGGTTGTAAAAAGTGTTTTGCTCACGCTTTACAGCCCATGGGGAGGTGTCAGTGATGCTGGGGAGCATGCAGCCAACAGAGTTCACCTACCAGCTCTCCAAACTTCAGGGCACCACAACGGAAGAGGATGTAAGTGCAGATCATGGGATGATGGTGATGTCCGAGAACAGGATGACCATCAGGGTGATTCCGCCAACCGAGGGCCTGTTTGACCTCATGATCTTTGCTCGCCACGCTGACTCCCAGGACCCTTACAACTGGGTGTGCTCCTATCAGATCCAATGCCTGGAGCCACACAATGGAGAGAAACTGCCCGAAAACCCTTTTCATTTCTGGGGCCTTCACCAAAAGCTGAGAGATTTTGGCATCGAGGAGAGCAGCCACAAAGGGGAGCTGCTTGTTGGACCAGAGGGAACTTTGCTCTTGACGCTTCAGACATCCCGACCCTTGCTTGCTATGTATGAGCTGGTCAATAAAGATTTAGACACTGCTTTGAGCAAGAAATGCCTGGCTGCCCAAGCTGAGGAGGACAAACTCAGTTGCCACGTGCTCTGCCCTTTCCAGGGTTACTACCGGCTCTCTGTGTTTGTGAAGGATTTAGGAGGCATCACATTCAGGAATGTGGCCAATTTCCTCATGCACTGTTCAAGGCCCATCAACCAGAACAAGCTCTTCCCCTTGGGACTGAGCATGCACTGTGGGAGCGGGATCAGCTCCAGCAGCCATGGCCTCTCCAACCCCAGCCATTCAGCCCCCATCATCACCACCAAGGTGGGGAAATGCAACATCACCTTCCACACGACCACTGACGTCGAGGTGGCCGCCAGCTTGACTAAGGACAAAGTCATCAGCACCAAGTACCCATTGGAGAGATACGTCCTGGTCACCCACCTGAGGACTAAAGTCAGTGTGTGTGTTATGCTCCCTGAGTCAGGCATCTATAAAGTGGGGCTTTACGGGAGAAGCAAGGACCACAAAGACTTTGTCCATATTTGTGACTATGTTATACGCTGCTTCTCCGATCCCAGTTGGCCTCCCTTCCCCAGGGTCTACAGCTTATGGAGGACAGGGTGTGTGTTGCTAGAGCCACGGACAGGGGTGCTCCAAGAGGAGACCTGGGTCAGGTTCAGGGTCAAGGTGCCAAAAGCCAACCAAGCTGTGGTCCTTGGGCAAGAGAAGACAGTGCTGCAGCAGACCACGAACATGGTGTGGGAAGGGGATGTGCTCACCGGGGCTGCGGGGACACAGGTCAAACTGGCAGCCAAGTTCAACCAACACTGCTCTTCCCTGGAGGTCCTCCTGGTGTTTGAGGTGGGAGATGGCTCAAATGCTTCCCTTGGGTGTTCGGGGTAAACCAGAGAAGTGATGGAATCAGCTAAAAAAGCGAGGGAAGTGATGGAAAGGGCTAAAAAAGCCGGGTAAAGAAGCAAACCCTCTCAAAACAAGGATGTTGAGGAGGTGGGGACAAACTCTCAGAGCTTTATGGCAGGTCAGGGTGAAACGCACAGAGTTTTTCTTCCCACAGGATATCCAGATACTCACTGGGGCCTCCTATCCCACTCAGAGCTGTTACCGCCGTATAAATCAGCAGCAACGTATGGAAGGCTCCTAATATTTTGCTTCTGTCCGAAGAGACCATTGTTCAGCTTCTCTACAGGAAGGATGTCTCACTGCTTATTACCAGCTTGAATAATTGTTTGGAATGTTGTATTTGACGTTTATTCAAGAACTTGGAAAGCCACGTAGTTTCTTTCTCTTGAGAGGATAACAACCACAGCAACCCCAAAACAACCCAGACCAAAAGAAAAGAGCCCAAGCTGAAGCCAACAGCTTCAGATGGGAGCAAGATTTGGGAAACATAAACATCTAGTAGAGGAAATGAGAGCTCCCTGCAGAGGAACTTGGGCAGAAGAAAGGGGAAAGGAAGTAAAGAAGTGCTGTATTTTATCATCTATGTCTTTAAAACATCTTCCAGGTCTGCATTATCAAGGAGGACATGTAGATACACGGACTTACAAGCATTAAGGGCGTGAAACAAAGACAAGGAACATGCAAGAAATCAGCTCTGTAACCAAAGCTGAGCCAAATCACAGAGCAGAAAGCACTTAAACTCTCGCACACGCTGTATGACACCACAAACACCAACCTACTGACAGCAAACTCAATGCTCATACTTCTATAGGCTCGAAGATACACATGGAAATACTTCCACATGCCTGCTGTGGATTGATGCTTGAAACGGGGATTCTGGCTGCAATAATGACTCATAGAATCCCAGGCTGGTTTGGGTTGGAAGGGGCCTTAAAGCTCATCCAGTTCCAACCGCCTGCCATGGGCAGGGACACCTTCCACTAGAGCAGCTTGCTCCCAACTCCATCCAACCTCATCTGGGGCTTTGAAAAAGAAGAACCAGAACTATAGGTTATTTTTGGATGCTATGCAAAAGACAGTGGGGCAACAGGGTCTGCTTTCTTCAGGTCTGGCAATGCAAATTTGCCTTGTAGCAAAAATTCAAGCAGATTTGAACCATTTATGGCTTGGAAATCAGGTAGTGCAGCTAATACATCGGATTCTGCATGTCACACCAAACTGGTTGGAACCATACTGATGTGTTGGAGGATTCCTCTGAAGAACAAAGTATAAGCACTACTTTGAACTAAGTGAAGCACTTGCAGTGGTAAATGTAGGCTGAACTCTTGCCACTGGTGCTAAACAGCAGTTCAAGAAGTGCAGATCTCTGGATCTTTCACTTTTGACCAATGCTGGGGCTGCTACACATAGGCCATCCACTTGGATGGATAAGTGCAAGAGGAGTACATGGCTCGGCTCTTTTCTGTGGCCTTCCATAACCATAGGCAATGAAAATCTGCTCCCTGCAAGGCTGAGCAGATAATCCAGAGCCCAGCCCCAAAACTCAGAGCCTGGAAAGCTGCTGGTGGCTGGTGTTGCCCTCCAAACTCCCCCCAATAGCTCAGTACCATGCATCTCAGTACCATGATGAGATGACCAATGGTCCTCTGACCACAGTATGCTCCCTTAACAAGGTGATGCTGCTCTGCAGCTCTCCAGACCTCCTCAGTGCATCCCAACCACTTCATTCTCCATGGGCAGCACCAGCAGTGGAACCACATCTTCAGACCCAGCAGGCTCCCAAAGCCTTTATTTTTCCTCGTGTTTTGTGGAAACATTTTGCCTTGGTGAACAAAACCATCTGACAAAGTGATGCGACTCCAAGGTCCCACTGCCATCCTCCTCTCTGTGTCCTTTTCCTCTCCAGTTTCGCTGTTAACATCTATCAGCTCTGACCTTCTTGAGCCCCTCTATGTACCTCTGTGTACACACACGCGTTTTTAGCTGAAACTGTCCCATCTTTGCCCAAACTGAAGCAGGAAGGTCATGATCACAATCCTCCAGGGACAACCCAGCTTCCAGCTCCAGTGACTAATTCATTTTATCCATCATAATGAGGTCCGGATTAAAGTTACCTTCAATTGGGATCCAAACAACTTATGTCAGAATATAATTACTTGGAGGAGCTGAGAACTCTACTGGTACTCCCACGAGGGTTTTTTTGCTTGAAGGATCTGAGTCAATCTCTGTGCACATTGGGGTATAGCATGGAAGTGTTTTAAATGTCATTCTGGTTTAGATTTGCATAGCTCAAAGCCTGCACCCAGGGCTCCAGGAGCCTTCACAATAAACAGGAGCATCAGCTCTCCAAAAATAACAGCCTCAGGCAAGTGTCACTCTTGAAAAAGCAATGAGAAGCAGAAGAACAAACCCGTGCCTCCTCTCCTCTTGCTCCATTTGCCCAGCAGGATCAAATTAGGTTAAGATAGATTACAACAGATACCTGCAGCTGTAAAACATACCTAGTTCTGAGGAAACTTGGTGCAAAAAGTCATTAAGAGGCACCCAGGCATGCATCAAACTGTGGATGGCCAAAAACCAAACAAGAGTGTGATGGGTTGACCCAGGCTGGATGAGGGGTGGCCACCAAAGCTGCTTCATCACTGCCCTCTTCAGCTGGAAGGGAGAGAAAACATAAAGAAAGGTTCATGCGTTGAGATAAGGACAGAGAGATCGCTGACCAGTTACCATCATGGGCAAACAGACCCGGCTTGGGGATCCCTCTAGGTTCCTCTCTCAATGGGTCCACAGGAGCCCCAATGCTCCAGCATGAGTTTCCTATGGGGTCATGGTTTCCATCAGGCATCCTCTGCTCCCCCATGGACCCCATGTGCTGCAGGGCACAGCTGCCTCACCATGGGCTGCAGGAGAACCTCTGCTCTGGTGCCTGGAGCATCTTCTGCCTTCCCCTGTGCCGACCTTGGGGTCTGCAGGGCTGCTCCGTTCGCATGTTCGCACTCCTCCCTCTGGCTTCAATTGAAGGTTTTTTCTCCCTTCTTAAATCCCATATCCCAGAGGTGCTGCCATCCTCACTGATGGGCTCAGCCTTGGCCAGTGGTGGGTCCGCCTTGGATCCGGCTCATTGGCTCCTTCAGATATGGGGGAAGCTTCCAGCAGCTTCTCACTGAAGCCACCCCCGTAGCCTCCTGATACAAACCGTTGCCACGCAAACCCAAAAGGAGACTGAACCCAACTCTAAGACCCCCCTCGGCTGAGAGACTCCCTTACAACCATTGCCAAAGCAGGGAAGACCACGAAGGTCTGAACAGAAACCTGTGGACTAAAAATGCATGTCCTGCCTAGGTAAGGTAAGACAGCAGTCACCAGCTAGATCGAGCTTTTATCTTCCTCCATGGACCAATGTCTACCAAGCATTGTGCCCAGAGTATTTGGCTTTACCTGTGTTTTGATTGTCGTTAGTGCCACTTATGTTAACTCTTGTTTAGGCTGAATTTATCCAATGAAGTCTCCATGCAAGTTGGGTTTTCTTTGGCTTCTTCTTGTGCTTCTTCACGTCAGTGCTATTAAAACCTGAGATGAGCATCCCTTCCAATCTGCATCTGGGCTTCACTGAGTGTGTTGGGTCAGGAGTGAGGGTGTTGGAGTACACAGAAACAAATGGTGGTGTGTGGTTACGTGTCAGACTGCAGCAAATGAGCAGTAGGATATAGGATCATGCCACTGGAATGGTTTGAGTGGGAAAGGACCTGAAGCTCATCCAGTTCCAACCCCCCTGCCATGGGCAGGGACACCTCCCACTAAACCATGCCACCCAAGGCTCTGTCCAGCCTGGCCTTGAACATTGCCAGGGATGAGTTAAAGCTTTCCCATTTGTATGCTACAGTTGGAATGGATTGTACACTCAATTCATACATGCACATGGGTTATGTCCATCAGGAGGTCATGCCATCATACTGTAAGTCATCCTAGCAATACAACAATGCGTCTTCCACCCTTGGAGCAAGTCCTGGCTGTACACATAATGCCTACATGTACACTGCATGTTCATGCATATTATGAACTACACTCTTTCACCTCCAGCACAGATACCCTTGCATCCTGTGCTGCTCTTACAGCTTAGGTATTGAGGGCAGGATCCAACCGTGGGGATACCTTGGACATGGGGTAGGATTCACATCTTCGAAAGACCAAATCACATTAAATCCCTATGCATGGTCATGTGAGTCCAGCAACGAGTACCAGAACAGCACAAAAACTACTGCACTTTGGTGAATCAGGCCAGAGAATATGCCAGGAAAACCAGTCCTTATTGCCCAAATGTCTTCAAAATACGGGAAGATAAAGTAAAAAACCAAGTAGATTTCAAACTTTTCCTCTTTGGCTTCACAACAGGGATTTCATGGCAAAGATGCAAGAAAAAGGCGGGTATAGACGAGAATATATGTAAGAAGTGTGTTTCTCAAAGCAGAGCTAAGCTCTTTCATACAGTCACAGGAGATGTGTAAGTGAGAACAATCGTGTTCAGCAAGTCCCCGAGGATCTGCCAGGGAAAACAAGTGGGAAGGATGAAGGGTTAAAGATAGTTTTCAGAGGAAGCTTGGCTGTGGCTTCCAACCGGCAGGCATGCAAGAGGGACTAGAGATTGACTTCTTATGGAGGCATCGTCCTCCTCTCCGACCACAGACACGATATTGGTAACTCAGAGCAGAGTGGGAAAGGTGGAAAATCCCCAAAAAGGAGTATGAGGATGTAGCACAAGTGACTCTGATTGTGGAAATCCCACTGTAGGGGTGGAAATGATGAGCAAGCACTTTGTACACAGTAGGAGAGAGAACTTGCAGGGCCAAAGGCTGGTGGGAAAGCAACAAAGGGCATTTCCATAACGACAGAACCAAGAGATTAGGCTCAGCACTGGGCAAACATATCTCCCAAATCCCACATTATGAAGGATTTAAGCTGCAAACCCTCTTACAAAGCCATCCGACCATGGACACCTCATTAGCGTGTTTGTGACTGCAGCCAAAGATGTTTCATCTCCAGGAGCTACAAAAACAAATCACTGCGGGACTTGGGCAAGAACAGAAGTAACAACAACTTCCCACTGTACTGAAGCTGACCTCCTTAGGAGAGACTGGCCAAGAGCACTGGAGTGATGAGAGAACCATTACATCACATTTACTTGTCTTACCAAAGCCTTCCTTGCCCTGGCTGTGCTGGTTTCCATCCGCGGGTACATGGCGTGCTCAAAACGTCCATAAGAAAAGGACTTCTGCTGTCAGCTGCTGTGTGCACCATGAATAAAAGCATGGTAACCAAGGTTACTTGGGTTTTGCTCCTGTGATTTCCCAGAGAAAGCAATATTCCCCCTCCCTCTTTGGGTGGTGCGCTGACAGCAGCTCCTTGGATGAAACAGGGCTCCATTGTATCGAACCCTGAGTGCAGAAAGATGGGTCCCTCCAAATAGACCTTGCAGCCAAGAAACATCCAGATCCCCCAGGATAAGATGTTCCAGTGGTTGGCTGCCATCGCTTGGTGGATGTGGGAGCCACTGCCTCCTGCGCAGTTACCTCCAGGACAAGTTAAGCTGTGCCAGCTCTCCCTTAGACCCTGCTGCAGCAAAGCCATAGCCCAGGAAGATCCAAGGACCTGCATCTGCAGAAGGACACCTGAGCTGTTATAGACAAGTCACAGGACCCCAGCCTGGTTTGGGTTGGAAGGGGCCTTAAAGCTCATCCAGTTCCAACCCCCTGACAGGGGCAGGGACACCTCACACTAAACCATGCCACCCAAGTCTATGTCCAACCCGGCCTTGAGCACCGCCAGCGATGGAGCATTCCCAACTTCCCTGGGCAACCCATTCCAGTGCCTCACCACCCTCACAGGAAAGAACTTCTTCCTCAT
>JAOEHY010042068.1:0-15741 GCA_025447955.1 Psilopsiagon aurifrons
GGGAAGGGAAGGGAAGGGAAGGGAAGGGAAGGGAAGGGAAGGGAAGGGAAGGGAAGGGAAGGGAAGGGAAGGGAAGAGAAGGGAAGGGAAGGGAAGGGAAGGGAAGGGAAGGGAATATTTTACCAGCTGCACATGTTTAAGTGTATCAAATAAACGTAAGTGTATAGTTGTGTGTATCGTTATACATATCATTTATACGATAAGGTGAGGATAAACACAGCTTAGATGGGATTCAACTTACCTAACTTTAGACTCTACACTGTAGGTATCTACATGTCATTTTGCAAACTATCATTTTACAAGCACAGAGAAAATATGATTCATCTGATCTTTGATATGGGTGCACTAGAAGATGCCTGCCCCATTACAGTGTCTATTCTGTTCTTTGCCTGAGGAGGAAGACAGGAAGACTCAGTAAAATTACACTAAAGCTACTTATGTAGGGATAAACAAATCCTCTTTGCCATAGTTCAGTCTCTTCTTTCCCTTCTTGTTATAAAAAGAGAAATCAAATGCTTAATATCACCTTCTGGTCTGCAAAACTTTCATTGCTCATTAATTAGTTTTCACTTGTAAGTGGATCTTAAAAATAGAGAAAAATAAGCACATATGTAGGTAGTGCAGCAATGATGCCAGAAGTGCTAAATAATTAACCTTAAGTTAGAGTGAGGCTTTCCTGAATGTTAATGAGGTGGTTGTTAGATTAATTAGGGCTCAAGCAGGAACTTGTAGCTTAGATTATATAAAAATACTACATGACAAATGGCACACCACATGGTCTTTTAATGTACTATTAAATTGCAACTGTCCTTGGTAAAAGAAATATATACAAAGACTCTAAGGAGAACTTAATTTATCATTTTCTCACTCATAATAGTTACCTGTCCACATTGAAATAAGTTTTGAGAAATACTTCAAATTACATAGTAGTTTTCCAGTTACCAGAGCTACTGTGTAACTCCTGTGAATTTTCTAGAAGTGTTACAGTTAATTACTTTACATGATAGGAACATACACACTTATATTTTACACTATTTTAAACTTTAAGATGAGTCTATTAAAAACAACATATATAGTAAACGTTCATTGTAGAAAATTAAAACTGTAACAGTTAGGAGTATAGTATCACTATGATTTATCATGGCATAGTATCAAATAATCACCTCCTAGATTCCACAGCTTTTTTATTTGCATTACTTGGTCCATCAATGAAGGAGTATAATTGAATAACACAGACATTCAAAGTTCCAGTGCTTGTTTCCTATTAACAAAAATATTCTAACAACAAGCTTGTGCATTCTTCAAGATGTCTAAGAAATGTGGGACAATCACTGTATCTTCAACTTATCTACTTATTTTAACAAGGAGGGGTATTACTAGGACCTTTGGGAGAATAAAGGAGACAAAAAGAACATCTCTTATTTCATCTAGAAAAACTAAGGATGAGAGCAAATACAGTTGTTGCCTATAAATTAATGGGTAATAAACCTAAGGGAGGTGAAAGAGTTATTTAGCTAACAGACCATGTTGGCACTAGAATGGACAGTCTAAAGTAGCCATAAGTAATCAATGTAGGCTTGACAGAGAAAGTATGTTTGCGAGTTATGGAATTAATCTTGGAGAAACTGTTTAACAGGAACAGTTAATAGGAAAAAAAAAAAAAAAATAGGGAAACACACACTCCTAAAAAAAAAAAGGGGGGGGGGGGAATTAAGAAAGGGCAAAAAAGGGGAAAAAAAAGCTTAACTACTGTTAAAAGAAAAATAGTTTATGAAGTACATTATATGAATTATTAGTTGTGATGAGAGGATGAAGGAATCCACTACCCTGAAGGCCCCTTTATATTTAATATTCCATGATACAATTTTTATTTGATTTCTGAAACAGAACTGGAAAAAGTAGAGTGGGATGGAGAAATAGCTAGACAATTATGATTTTAAAAGTACACTGAGGAGTACAAGGGCAATAAAAATAAGGGATTTTTTTCAAAATATGTTGATTGACAGAAACACAGCAGATGATAAAAACTGGGCCAAAGGTTGTATCCAGATTTTGAATTGATAATATTCTTGATTGTCTACAAAAGGATCAAGAAAGGCTATTTTTATTTATTTATTTTTTTTTAAGACTGGAGGATTAAAGTATATAAATCACATTGAAATTGAACATAGTGTGTTTGCAGTCATGAAAAGCCATCAGAATTTTTGCCAGTTGACTGCATATGGGTTCTTCTGAATTGTGTTCTGAGTGTTATATATAAGACAATTCAAGCTTAAAAGTCATGACATAATACCTCAGTGAGGTATTATTTTGGAACTTGGACAAATTTCCACTTTGCAGATTTTATAAGCTCAGGTGTAGAACACACAGTTTTATCTATATAGGTTTATATACAACAAAAAGTAAATCAGATTTGTCCGCCCTTCCTCAAATAGATATGCCTAAAATACTATCCAGGATTTTAAACAAAGGAGCAAAGGAGTACAATAGGTTATAATGGTAAAAGATGCAAGTATACAATATTTTTTGTCTTCTTGCATTGCCTGGTTTTATGCTATACATTTTGCTATACATTATGAGTTCATACTTTAAGTTTGCACTAATACGACTGTACGCTCTATATTAAGTGCCACTGATAATGACCTCACTTGTTAATTTCACTGTCACAAGAAATCTATTGGGCAGGATAAGAGATTTTGTATCATGGAGTATGGCTTTGAATTCTCTATGTAGAACTGAAATTAAATATTCTTTTAAAGGTGAGAATTCTCACTCTTAAAAAGTAACCCTGCTGCTGCTGCTGGTGGCAGTTTCTCTTACACCCTTGCGTGGACCAATATCTATTGTGCATGTAAGCAATAGATGGTTATGTCACATATTAAGAAACCTTCTCATAATAAAATGCACTTTGTTGTATTCTGGTTTCTTTCCTCCCATCATTTTCTATTACTTTTCTTTGAACCATGTAACTCTCTGAGGCAGCTACTTCTTTATCAAAGTATTTCAGTTCTAGGTCACTGGTTCAAATCACCACACATTCAAGATGAAGATGTGCTGTAGGCATCAATTCAATTTCAAGCAGGTATTTCCATCCCCACAGTTCTAGCAAGTACTTAGTGATAAGCTCCTTACCAATCCCACCAGACAGACCAAGGACTGCATAGAAATAGCTTCATTCTCTCTGAGTTGATGATGGGCCTTCTGAGCCAGAATTGAGACCTGCTGGTAAAACAGTGTGAGACAGATTGCATAGGTTGCTGGCGTTCATGGGGACAGAGAACTCTGCTTTAAAGATGGCTATTCTGATTTTTCTATTTGTGAGTCTTTTTATACAGTACCTGCTATTGCATTGTCTTCTTACCCACATGCCACGTTAATTCCTTTCTGTTGTATTTTCCCCTTGATGGCAGGAACAATATATATTTTGGCCACTGATTTCACTAATAGGAAACAGATCCTTCTATAAGAAATTTTTATGCAGTTATTTTAGAGGGAGAATGCTATTGCTAGAAGTGTCAGTTACTAAAATTCTGATGAGTGTTCAAAACTAACACTTCAAAGAAAGGGCTTTTGGCTGTGAGGATGTACTAGAAAAATAGCAAAAATGAAGTAAAGGGTCATGAAATGCATTCCTTTTCATTCATTTGTTATTTTTAAAAAGAGACTAAGAGGACAAAGTGATTGGCTTACTCAGTGAATGTTGCTGCTTGTAAATAGAATGCCTCTTCAATTTTTTTTTTATTGATTATTCAAGAAAACATTTTTATTTAGGCAGTCCTCTAGGTCTGAATGAAATTTTTTTTTTTATTTCAATAAATGAAATAACAAGAAAACACTGCATTTACAAGTATAATTTGTATTTAATTCTCATTTGATAAGAAAATTATGAAGAAAAGTGAAACAGATCTTTTCACACAGAAAAATATGTAGGATTAGACTCTCCTTGAAACTATTCATAACATTCGAACAGTACTTTTGTATGTAATTCTCCAAGTAAGTAATAACTCACTGCAGTTTGAACAGTTAGTTGCGGCTCTTTGCACAATGATTCAGAGTCTTTTGAACAAAGAATGATCTATTAAAGGAAATTATTACTGTTCCAAGTCAGATTTCAATCATCTTACAATTTTTGTGGCCATGCTGAAGTTATTGATTTTCACTGAATTTCAGTATGACAATGAATTGAATAAGAAGCTACCAAAGAGGAAAAATTACTTTTGTCCTAAATAGCAGATTTGTGAAGACTATCTTCCAAAAATATGTTCTATGAAATATATTGTTTTAATAGAAGATACTGCATTACAGGTGGTACTTCAGTCAGTGTACAACCAAAAAATTCTGCCTAGATAATCATCAAGAGTATAGGGTTTCCTTTCTATAGCCAAAAAAAAACCCAAAACCAACCAACCAAATAAAACCCAAACAAACCAAAACCACCCAAAAACTACAACAAAAAGAAACCAACTGCAAATTCTGGAGAAATATTCCACAATCCCAGAAATACCAATTTTTATTCATTTTTCTTATGTGACCCATCTCAGGGTTCCTTGCAAAGATATATGAAATGATGCTAGCAGGATTTCAAGTTTTCTAGCTGATTCTCACAATAATTACAGAACATACTATACTTATTAATCCAAAATAATTTAATATGTAACAAGTAACATTTTGATTTCTTTCCTTTATGTGGCTTGAAATGCTTCAGAAATTTTTTGCTGTTTATAAGGCATAAGACTGTTCAGAGGCACTAGTTCAATCTATATTATGCTGCATCAACTTTTCCCACCTTTCAGTCAGTGATTTAGTGATGCAAAACCACATAATAGCTTTGAAATTTCTTCATCCCAAAGTCTATATGGTAGAGTAATATAATTTGTGTTTGTTCTTCTGGTTTCTTCAAGGTTTTATTCCTGGCTACAGAGGCCCATTTCAAACAGAAAGAGAAGAGAATAAGCTCCAGGATATAAGAATTCTAGATGCAGTGTCCTAAGGTAAGTGCACATCCTGATTTTGGCACATGCTCTGCCAGTGAGAAGGTGCACAAGAAAACACAGCATGTCATGGCCAGTATATAAAATGGGGGGAGTTACCCAGAAAGCCCAGATGGCTACCCAGGTTGGGCTGGGTATCAACCTGAGAGCGGTGAGCAATTGTATTATACATCAGCCAGTGGCTGCATGGTTCTGAGTTACCAGTTGAACTTAAACCACAGCAGTGCAGAACTCAAGTCTTACATTTCCTGAGTGAATGTCCCCATTGATGAACAGTTTTAGTAACTTTTGCAATTTACACTTAAGCCATTCTTGTGGAAGTGCAGACTCTTGCACTATGTATTTTAGCCACTGACAATAATATTGCTTTTCTTTGTAATTTCTTTTTGCACTATTTAGGAGTCATTACGTGCCTGCAGCCATTTCAGAACCATAAATTATAATCGCTGAACTAAATTATCGCACACTGTCACTCAAGGGCTTCTTTAAAAGAGTGATTTTCTATCCAGAGAAAATTTATCTGAAGGACTTCAAACACTAGACCCGGTGGGAATAAATAAACCTTAAATCCAAGAGCTTCAAAAAAATATTCCCATACTTCAAGTATGTCTGCCACAGGGCAGAAGGCTGTTTACATTCTAAAAGGTTTCTGCGCTCTTTCTCAGAGGCACCCATCATTTTCTTGAGAAATTTTTGGGAGACCTAAGGGTCTTACTTTAGCAGTCTGATTTCCCTACTGCTGAAGGTGTTTCAGTACCTAGGTACAGTTGTTCAAAGCGTAACACAGTTTCACACCAAAAGGCTTGAAAAGCCAGAAATAGGCCAGCAGCATGCCTGCTAAAGAGGTAAAGTTTGGTGGCTGTGAGGGAGGGAGGTGGTATTTTAAACAAAATAAAATAATTACTTGTGAGTCCCTCCAAATGACTCCCTGCAGGTGCAGCAGTAAACTCGGTCTGCTAACTCTGGCACAAAGATCAGTTTACACACCTTAAGAAAATATATCCTTTGGCAACTGCCATGAAACTCCATTCTTTTCCATCTGAATGGTGACCAGCCATCCGCTTAAAGAGATCTGGTTCGCCACCTGAGCATTGCCTTATGGCAAGGACCCAGTAATAAAATGGATAGAATGAGTTTTATATAATGATAGCAAAGTATAAAAAAAATCTTATGTGTAGTGGTCTGCAGATTCACTGATCTTAGTAGAAGTCAGATACGTTGTTAAACATGCCAGCTGATGTAGATAAGCATGATTCAGAGGAGGACCACAAGGATGATCAGGGGGCTAGAAATCTTTCCATATGAAGACAAGCTGAAAAAATTGGGTCTGTTCAGCCTGGAGAAGAGAAGGCTGTGTGGATGGATACCCCATAGCAGCCTTCCAATATCTGAAGAGGGCTACATGGATGCTGGAGAGGGCCTGACTCTTCATCAAGACTGTAGTAATAGGACAAGGGGCAATGGGTTCAAATTTAAACATGAGAGATTTAGGTTAGATGTAAGAAAGTAGTTCTTTACTGCGAGGGTGGTGAGGCCCTGGAACAGGATGCCCAAAGAAGTTGTGAATGCTCCATCGCTGGCAATGTTCAAGGCCAGGCTGGACAAGGACTTGAGCAACATGGTCTAGTGAGAGGTGTCCCTGCCCATGGCAGGGGCATTGGAACTTGAACTTAAGGTTCTTTCCCACCCAGTTCTATGACTCTATGATTGTATGTTTGGGAAATCAGATCTTATATGCCCATGATTGGGCAGTCAGAGGTGGTGTAAAAAAAAACCGTCTAATTAGAGGACTTCCTTAAAAATTTTTTTTGAATTTTGTTTTGTTTTCTGAATCTTAAATGATTTTCCTATATGTGCAGTTATGTTTGGAAAACATAAAAACAATTTAGCATTTTGAAAAATCCTCTTTATGAGGATTAAAAAATTAAACCCTTGACCAACTCTACTTTCAGCCTTTCTAATGAAAACATTTTTAATAAAGTCACAGACATAAAAAGAGTGTTGATTTAGGCTCGTACTAATTTATTAATCAAACAAGGACTAGAGGACATCATTAACTATCTCAGTAATCTTTTCTGGGTTCAGGGTCTGCAGTGTAATAGGTTTCTCTTGATGAAAAGAAAATATTAATATATGTTTTGTAATGGTCACCATATCAAATTGATTTGGATGAACTCTAACATTGTTGTGATGTAACTTATTATTTGTGCATTCTGAAAATTACAGACAGAAAAGCAGTTCTGAGAATTATTGAATTGACCTCACTCCCCATGGATGTGTTCTGTGACCTTGAACAAAGTTGCTTCATGTTTAATTCTCTGTCTGCATCATTGTTTCACAGAGATATTTGAACAATTAATTTTGGTAATGTTCGCAAGACGCTTAGTGGGAGTCTGATATGGGAATTTTTCATCTTTTTTCTTTCAAATTCTTTTCTTTTGGTTTTAATATTTGATATTAACTTGCTGACAGATTATTGTGATACTTAATTAACCAGTTAATTAATTTTACTTTTCTAATATTAATGTTAGTGAGAGTCCTACTTAGCACCTTCAGAATTCATATTAATAAAATTGTACAATTTTTGGACCTATGAAGCACTGATCATACACCTGGGATTTCAAGGTTAAGTGATTTAGTACCTTTTTTCCAGCTTTACATCTTCATTTTACAGTGGAAAAATTCTCTATAGATCTTCAGCAATAATTCTGAATTTCAGAAATTCTATACCATGACACAGGTTTTCATTCACAAATTACAGGAAAATATCAGGCAGAACAGATAGATCTCTGAAATTATAGAGAAATGCTGATTTGCTTTCATTTGGGGGTGGGGAGAAAGCATACATGATTCGACAGAGGATAATTAATGGAGTGCCTTCCCTATTCTAATATTTATAATGAAATCCTTGGTAGTGTACCCTCAAAGCGGTGACTTACCAACACCTTGGAATCTAAAGCAGAGTGGAAATTATTGCTACACTTCTAAGGTGACAGTGAAATTGTACAGCTCCAAATGGAAGTTGTAGAGCATAGGACATGGGATACTAAATCACCTAGCAGCAGAGAGAAATTCAGGCACATGATTGATGACAGATTTCTACTGGGGGATCAAAATCCATCAACTAAAGTAGCTACTGCCATTCATCATGTCTCTGAAGTGTTTGGTATTTCTGTTACGTAGCAACATCTAGCAGCCCCTCTGGTGGCAAGAAGTGAAAATGGAGCAGGAGGCTCCTGTGCCCCTAAATGAGGAGGCAGAAACTGCAAGGGAGGACAAAAAAAAAAAAGTTCAATAAGAAGATACTCATGCTGTGACAAGCCTGCAGGCAAGATTTCATCTAAACCCACAAAGAAAGGCTGGGCACAGTGAACAAGCCTTGCTTCCTGTACTTCACAGGGGCTACATCCAGGATGATTCTAATCATAAACCGTCACAATAGTATATGCTAGACTATGAGAAGTTAAGTTACTATCCTATCCTTTTCATGAGTAAGTGGAAAGGGATATGTGCTGTGGGGCTCCTGGTACATTGGTATAAAAGAGTAAAACTATGTCTGGCTTGACCCCCTCCTTGAAATTTTCTAGTGTTTTCTGAGGTTAGACTATAGATTTACTGATATATTCAAGACATGAACCATCACTGGAAAACCTGTGATTTCAGCACTTCAGGATCCTTCAATTCTCTTTTTGTGGAAAAAAAAAAAAAAAAAAAAAAAAATCATTTTTCAATATCCTCACATTTCATATTTTAGCTTTACTACTGCAATGAGTTCCTGGTAAGTATTACCTCAACTACAAAGTAACCATCAAGTGGTCACTAATAATTTTGGTCCCTATGCATAATGTAATTATTTTCTTACCTTTCTGTATGCAACTTTTTTTCCCTTGATCTTCCACCACATGTCGGGGAGAGAGGTGGTTTAGAGATATGAGGATGCATTCACATATAACACTACAGAGAAAAAGAGACAAAACCAAAATGGGGAATGTCTGTGTCTCCATTTTGTTGTCCTCCAAATTTGTTTAGGAAAATATCAAATAATTTTTAATAATTTGGAATTTACTCAGCTGCAGACTGAGTACCCATTCATCTGCTATAAACTTTCATAGGACTTCCTATCCTACTACCTGCTTTCAGGAGCAGAGCAGATGATCTTTGTTCCTGTTTATCCCATCTGACTGACTGCAGGCAGATAAGGAAGCTCAGTGTCTTCCAATAGCAACTGCAATGTCACTAGTAACAAGGTTAGCGTAGTGGGACTAGTAAGCAGTAATGTACAAATATGAAGTCAATCTAAACAGAAATATAAAACCATAGTATGATATGCATACTGAAAGTTTGCAAATTCTATCAACCTAGGAAGCAAAATCAGTGCACTCAGGGTATCAAGGCAGGAACTTCATGAAATTCAGCAAGGACAAATGCAAAGTCTTCCTCCTAGAAAAGAGGAACCCCTTGCAGCAATAGGCTAGAGATTGAATGGCTGGGGAGAAACTGCAGAAAGGACCTATGAGCCCCTAGGAAAAGGCAGCTAACTGTAACAGCAGTGCATCCTGGCAGTGAGGAAGGACAAAAACCTCCTGAGCTATAAGAATGGGAACATAGCCAGCTGATAAAAATACATTTTCTGGTTTTCTCAGCACTTTTAAGATGGTGTCGTGGTTTAAACCCAGCTGTAACTCAGAACCATACTCCCTCCCTTGCTCCCCTCACCCCTGGATGGATGGGGAGGAGAATCGAAAGAATGTAACTTCCACAGGTTGAGATAAGAACAGTCCAGTAACTAAGGTATAACACAAAATCACTGCTGTTGCCACCAATAATAATGATGATAAGAGAAAAAGCAAAGGAACAGAACACAACTGCTCACCACCCGCCAACTGATACCCAGCTTGACCCAAGCAGTGATCTAACCCTGCCTGGTAAATGCCCCCAGTTTATATAGTGGGCATGACGTGCTGTGGTATGGAATACCTCTTTGGTCAGTTTGGGTCAGGTGTCCTGTCTCTGCTTCGTCTTGGCTTCCTCTCCTCCCTGGCAGAGCATGAGGCTCAGGAAGTCCTTGGTCAGAGTGAGCATTACTGAGCAGTAGCTAAAAACATCAGTGTTATCAGCGCTGTTTCCATGTCAAAAGTCAAAAACACAGCACTGCACCAGCTTCAAAGAAGGGGAAAAATAACTGCTACTGTTGAAACCAGGAGAGATGGCATGTAGAATATTGTATCTATTTTTGGATCCTTAAAGCAGAGATTCGTGTAGATTACTGAGTTCAGTGGAGGGTCACCGCAATGGTCATTGCTTGGAGCACTTGGCCTAAGAAGTAAAGTTGAGAGAATGAGGCTTACGCATCCTGGAAATGAGATGGCTCAGGTGGACCCAACAGCAGTTTCTGGGTACCTGCAGGGAGGTTAAAGGAAACAGAGCCAGACTTATCACAGAAATGTGTTGCAGAAGGCCAAGAGATAATGTCTATGACCCAAAATGGAAGAAGTCCAGACTGTATATCAGTAGAAACTTTTTCATAATGAGGGTAGTCTTAGAAATAGAGCTGGCTACCCAAAGAACTTACATCACAGAATCACAGAATCAGGTAGGTTGAAAAAGTCCTTTGAGATCATCAAGTCCAACTGTTACCCCAGGATTGCCAATCAGGCCCTAAATGATGTCACTAAGGGTCTAGTCCACATAATTCTTGAACACTTCCAGGAACAGTGATTCTACCACATCCCTGGGCAGCCTGTGCCGATGCCTGACAATGCTTTTGTTGAAAAATATTTTCTTAATATCCAGTCTAAACCTCCCCTGATGCAGCCTGAGGCCATTACATCTTGTCCTATCACTCGTTACTTGAGAGAAGAGACCAGCCACCTCCTTCCTCCGTCCCCCTTTCAGGTAACTGTAGAGAGTGATAAGGTTCCCCCTGAACCTTCTTTTCTCCAAACTAAAGAACCCCAGTTCCCTCAGCCATTCCTCAACAGATTTGTTCTCTGGACCCTTCACCAGCTTTGCTGCCCTTCTCCAGGCACACTCCAGCCCCTCAGTGTCTTTATTTTAGTGAGAGAGAACTCTGAAGACTGAATATAAAAGTGGAAGTATCTGAAATATAGTGAGAACTGTGTTGCAGCCTCTTAAATATTTTATCAGCATAATAACAAGGTGTGTTGTTCATATCTTAGGCACTTGGAGGTTCTTCAGGGTACAGAACCTGTAGGAAGGGCGTTTGGAGAATGCACAAAATGGAGAAAGCCAAAGATTATCCATACTGTCTTTCAATTCATACATGATTGAATGTCATTAATCAGTTGCAGACCTGGTATGTTTTATAGTGCAGACATAGCCATAATGAGGAGAAAGAGGTAGAACAGAAGCAAAGCCTATGGATCTCTTGGTTGCCATTTTTGTAACTTTACTGAGTATGACACACATTGAGGTTTGTGGTATAAAGGAAGAAATGAGAGTTTAATGTTCATGTCACTGATGTTAGGTTTTAAAAATGCCAATGAGCAGCAAGAAATATTTTTTTAAAAAAGTCTAATATTTAAACCTTTCCTTTTTCATGACTTTAATGGTATGCAGAGGCTGAGGTTTATAATGGCAGATTGGGTGGTATCTATGTTAGTGGTGCAGTCATTCTCTTTAGCTATTAAACTCTCTTTATCTCAACTCACTTATTTTCTCACTTTGATTCTCGTCTTCATTTCCTTGGGGGGAGGGAGTAAGCAAATGGCTGTGTGATGCTTTGTTAAGATATGAAGGCTCCTGCTTGTTTCTCTTTATTGAGAATAAAAGTAGGCTGAAGTTGGTACCAGATAAATCCCATCCACTAAGTCAAAACTGAAATTACAAATATAACCATTTACTTTGCTGGGATTTGACTCCACATGTCCTGACTCAGAGAAAAAAAGCTGTTTATGTACCTAATAAAGAAAATCATTAGTATACTTTACCCTAATAACAAAGAACTTCTGAATTGTCTGTTTCTAACACTGCAAAAATTAGGTTTCTCCAGGTCATCAAATTATCTCACTCCATCTTTCACACATTTTACCTATTAGGAAGTATGCCCAAAGAAAACATTTTAACTTTACAGTGGAGCCCCAGAATCTTCCTTTACTTTCTTTTTTTTAAAAAAAAAAAAAAATTAATAAAATAGAAATAAATACTTATTGTCACCCTAGGATGCATTGTCAATTAATTTCAAATGCTTCCTAAGAAAAACAATAGAAGACAGGAAAAATCCATGCAGACATAGCACAACATCCTTTTCTCTTTTTGATATTATTTTAAAATCAATTACACGTAAGCAAGGGAAGCCTGCAGGTAGCAAGCTGGTCAATGTTGTTTTATTAGTACTGGACTGTCTTTACAACTGAAGCATACTTCAGCCACATGTCAGCCATATTCTAACATCAGTCTTTTATAAGTTTTCCTCAAATTATTGCTTCCTTCTCAGTCTAAATGAAATGGAAAACTGAAATACTCTTTTACATTTTTATACTCTCTATAAGAAAATCTAGAACTAATCTAAAATAAAGCAACCAGCAATCTATCTGTTTGTCAGTCATTATTGACATACTGTTCAATTTCATCTGTATGCTAATATCAAGATTCAGATCAGCAAATGTATTCTTCAAACTAAACAGAAGCCAAAAATGTAGTTCTGATGTAATTCCAGTGAATAAATATATGTCATTCACAGTTACTCAGAGTCTTCATATTTCAGAAAGATTCTGAATTAAAAAAAAAAGAAATAAATAAAAACCAAAACCTACCAACATCAAAACCCACAAAAATCTCTGCAAAAAAACTGAAGGTTGCATTTATATAGATTTTATTCCAAGATCAGATTTAATAATAAAGACATAGCTGTTGCGTTCAATATCTGGTTGAGCATCAGCAGGATATTGAGCAGCCATATCCTTATTTTAAAAATTAATTTGCAATAAATACCTATGTCTAAAGCATAAAGCTCTGGGGATTTCCTTCAAAAGCAGTATGAAAGAAAATGTAAATATCTAACGTAGAAGTAGTTGCAATTACTTTTTTCGTGTTAACTAGGAAGCTGTACACAAAAGAAGATTATCAAGTCTTCACTTTCACCAGCACTGGTTTCCTTATAGGAAGGTAAATCTCCTGCAGAGAGCATAGAATAGAGAAACACATAAAGTAAGAGCTATCAGTTTGCTTAGATAAAGATCCTAAAGTTTTGTTCCAGTAAGTATCCAGCCACACTCCACAAAAAATTGATCACAGTGATGTTCTTAATGGACTTCATGAAATGCCTGGCTTTTCTGCCTTTCCAGATTTATAGGAGTCTCTGCTGGAGGTTGACTATATTCTGGGGAAACCAGAGAAGAACAGCTGATGGCACGAATGCTGTTCTTGCGAGAGTGCTCTCCAGGAAAAATGCTCACATATTTTTCTCTCCTTTGTTTATGGCATCTCTCAGTGTGATACGTCTTTTCCTTTTATAACAAAAAAGAGAAAATAATGTGCTTTTGTTCTTATAACCCACATAAGATTACATTAAATTGTTACAGAAAAATTGTTTAAATTCCACTGGATGTTGGGCTTCCTAAAGAAATATTATTGTAAGCAAGACTAAAAAATCAATCAGCACTGCTTCTGCCTCTTTGTTAGTTAGCAATTCATTAAAAATCAGATAAAGACTGGTCATATCATCACTATTCCTAAAAAAAACTATTTAAAACATCTATTGTGTTAAAAAAGATACTTTTATTTCCCATCAAAAATAACATTTTTAAAGTCTAATTAAGAAGTGTGTGCATATAGGAAGGTCCTTTTACTTTGTGTATGTGTGTCTTTTCAAGTACGGGTATTTGCTGCTCTGTAATAAAGATGCTTCTACAAGGGGAAAGAAAGTGAGCTTATACTAGACTACAGTATTGTTAAATGCATAGTCAGAATGCACAGTGGCACATTGAACAGCAAAAGGAAGATATTTTACACCTCAGTGGTTCTGAAAAGCTTTACACAGGCTTGAGGTGATTATAGAGGCATTAAATGAGCAAGAAACTGATGAACATGATCTAGATCATCAATAAGCAATCCAGATGTGCAGCACAAGTGAATAGAGAGATTGATGAATCCTTTGAATTGGGTAAGGAAAGCAGTAGGAGTTTGACAGGTTATTTACTTACTGCCATAACCTTTAATTCTGCTACATGAATCAGCTAGCACAAAGTTACAGCCATGGCAGGCTCCATCCTAGGGCAGAGGCACTCCTGCTCCTGCAATGCCCTCCTCAGCTTATCTCTAGATCTGCATTCCACCAACAATTTCAAATGCAACAGTTCATTGATCTTCTAATAACAGAGCTTCTAGCATAATAATGAAAGAAGAAAAGGGCAAAAAGGTGCATTCAAGACAATATTGAAAACATCAGGAAACACATGGACTTAACACTTCACTCCCTTAAAAGGATATCTATACAGAAAGTCAAAGTTCAGCTATTTATTGTCATTTATTGTAAAGATGCTGAGAAGCCTCTGAAATTTTGTGCAAGGTGCTAAATGATATCATTATCCAAGACACCTTATAATTTATGAGTACTTTTAGTCTTTATATTCTGTATCTAACTGATGAGATTAAAGAAATTACCTCCTTCAGTTATTCAAAACCACCTCTCTTCTGGAGGTTATATCCTTCCCAGGAGACCAAACTAAGTGAGCACACCCTATGTGCTTCAATATGAACTCAGCTAGGAACAACAATAATATGTGTTCTGCTGGCCGTGCTGCAGAATTATGAAGGTACAGCACAGGACTGGTTGTTGCTTCACTGAACAGGCTCATGCTTATATTAAATACTGTATCATAGTTACCAAAGCAAACTATGGAACCTTTTCTAGGAGGAGGAAATTACTACTGCTCACAGAGTAACTTAGCCTGGATGGCAGTTATAAAGTAGCATACTTTAGGATGAGACAGAAAAATACTGCAAAAGAGTGACAGGTCCACGAGCAATGTGGTGCAGCAGACAACAGAAGCCTACTGAGACCAGCAAGGCAAAGACATACAGCACTACACTTCACAGTTGACAGGAGTTACTTTTCCTCTAGTTACAGAAGGATTTTGTAGAGACGGATGCACCAAAATATTCTTGAAATAATATCAGTCTGAAAGCTAACTATGTGCCGGAACAGGACCTATGTGCCAGAACAGGATGGTCAGGGACATTCTAAATTTAGTTTTGAATTAGATTTTTGTTGAGCTGCTCACTAAAAAACCACAGGAAATCAGCTGTAAATTACTGACCAGTTTGGGGCTTTTCATACATTCGTTACAAATTTTAAGTCTGCATTTCTGCTACAGACTCTATTATCCCAGCAAGATACTGAAAGTGAGCCTGGGAGTCCATACTTCTGCAACAGCTGATCCTGTTATCTCAGAGTAGGTGACCAAAAGTGTAACAGTTTTGAGGTATCTGTGTCATATTGTCTAGAGAAAAGTCACACATGAGTTGTCATACAAGGAAGAACAACCTATGTCTAACTGATAGTAGTTTCAGCAGTGATAATCCTGCCATTTATAGCCTGTCTTTTTACTCTAAATGAGAGGCACAATATATAGAAAAGATTTAACTCATATTCTTTTAGCACTTAAGACATTTTCAAGTGGATTTTCTTCTCGTGTGTTACAGAGGTACCTGTAGAATACATAAAGAAGATATTAGGGAAAAAAGTTTGGGCTATTCTTAACTTTTTTTTTTTTTTGGGGGGGGGGGG
>JAOEHY010042070.1:0-20615 GCA_025447955.1 Psilopsiagon aurifrons
TTCTATGATTCTATGATAATGGGATCCTGAGATCAGAACCAGGGTGTGAAAATAAAAGAAGTTCTAGAAAGGTAAACACTTGAAGAGAGGGAATATAGATCATGGAGCAAAATCTGACACTCAGGATGCACCCCAATTTTGTACTAAATTGTAGCTGTGAAGGATGAACAATGTCAGGGTTTTCATTAATAAATTTTAGGTCTTTGTGGTGAAGTTAAAAAATTGTAAAGCTTCCACAGCTAAACAACAGCAAAGAACCATTGTCACAGGTCATGCAAGCACAGCTGCTATTAAATAGAAAATCTGTGAAAAAAATTATGATTTCCACAAAAATGCTTTAAGACTCCCTGAGAATGATACAGGCAAGGGAAAAGGGAGAGAAAGAAGCAGCTGAGTAAAGGCAAAATCATCCCACATGGACTAAGCAGACTATACATTCATAAAAAGACCAGCAAGAAATCAGGTCATCCACGCTGTGAACCTCTAGCAAGAGAGGTGGATTCTTAAGGAAAATACAAAACCCTGTATGTTCATGTGGCTTCCACATGTACCAAACACACCCATGTTTCTGCAAATGTGCACGCTACAGGCTATTCACATTTTTTCTGGCTGCCTGCATTTCATGCATGCTTTTCTAAGCAAACCCTTGTACAAACTACAATTCCCCTGCATTACCTGTGACATGTGGTCTCATAAGGCATTTAAACCACTGACCCACCTCTAATGAGGGATAATCGACAGTGGACAGTCAGTGCATGTTAGCTGGCCACCTACAGCAAACCAGAGTGGAATATAATTTCCATCAGTTTGTTTAGAATATTGAGGGGTTTGATAAGTATTTGTATTGAGGCAGTACACATAAGAACAGCACTATGGGGTTAAACCCCAGAATCATCTGTTCCCATGTCCATTTCTGACAGGGGCCAGCCATGGGTGCCTTGGGTGAGCCCAACCACTTCCCCACACACAAGAAGCATTTTAGCATCTGCTCCACCAAAAGCTGTTTCTCCAGGCCCAGTCGCACTTAGCAGACATCCAAGTTCAAGAAGCCAGCCATATCCTGGGCTGCATCCAAAGGAGTGTGACCAGCAGGTTGAGGGAGGTGACCCTGCCCCTCTACTCTGCTCTCTGAGACCTCACTTGGAGTATCGTTTGCAGTTCTGGAGTCCTCAACATCAAAAGGACATGGAAGTTTTGGAACAAGTCCAGAGGAGGCCACGAGGATGATCATGGGACTGGAGCACCTCCCGTACGAAGATAGGATGAGAAAGTTGGGGCTGTTCAGCCTGGAGAAGAGAAGGCTGCGTGGAGACCTCAAAGCAGCCTTCCAGTATCTGAAGGGGGCCTATAGGGATGCTGGGGAGGGACTCTTCATTAGGGACTGAGGGGTAATGGATTCAAACTTAAACAGGGGAAGTTTAGATTGGATATGAGGAAGAAACTCTTTACTGTAAGGGTGGTGAGGCACTGGAGTGGGTTGCCCAGGGAAGCTGTGAATGCTCCATCCCTGGTGGTGTCCAAGGCAGAGTTGGACATAGCCTTGGGTGGCATGGTTTAGTGGAAGCTGTCCCTGCTCATGGCAGGGGGTTGGAACTGGATGATCTTAAGGTCCTTTGCAACCCGAACTGTTCTATGATTCTGTGATGCTATGAAGTTTCATTCTAATTGTGTGGGTATACCTTGGGCTGGGGCTGGTTTCAATAGAGTATGTTTTCAAAATAATTCCAGACATTTGGCAGGGAAATTGCAAAAGCTGCTTGTAGGCTGTATGTAACTTTTAACACACAAAACCAATTATTAGCTTCTTTTAAATGGCTCTCCAAATGGATCCCATTCGTGTGCTGGCAAGTCAGAGAGCCAGAACAGAGTCTGCATTCAGGAATGTGAACTCCTGGGCAGTCCTGGGTCATAGGCTCTTACCTGAACTCCCAATCCCAGCTCTGGCTCAAATAAATAGCCCAGGCTGAGCCAAGGGCAGCCCTCAGCTGGAGGAGGCCAAAGGCAGGGACAGGGGAAATCACACAGAAACTCTTTCAATATAGGCATAACCAACTCCCACACCCTGTTATTACTGCTACTGCTTTATTAAAATGCGTAAAGCAGCCAGAAGCAAAGACACCAATAAATTCTTCCGTAAAAGCAGAAATGTTTTTTCAAATGGCTCCCTTAACACTAATAATCACAGCTCTCTTATGTGTACTTGACTCTGGTTAACCTTTTTCTGGCACTTTTTAACTTCTCCAAGTCAGGTACTAATATGGAACTAATGTGGGGTTTATTTTCCCTATAGGAATAGCAGAAAGAGCACTGCACATTATCGTAATCATGCAAGCTCCTTCCAGAAACTGCAGGACTTTAGATCAAAGTATCCGCATTATGGCACAGGAAAAGAATTTAATAACAATTGCGGGACTAAGCATTTTTTTAATGTTAAGGGGTTTTTATTGAATATTAATCCTATAAAATGCTCCTGAAAGTTGGCAGAAGGAAAACTGATGTCCCAAATAGTTACTGTGGCCTTCCACATTGTAAGAATGCAATAGCAGTGTAATCAAAATTCATCATGCCATTAGCAGAGGACAACAGGAAAGGAGACACTTTCTCCTGCATCATGCTGCTTGAAACAATAAGAACCATGAGAACAGAACTCATAATTGTTAACCTTAGTCAAGCACTTGAAGTTTGCATGTTTTTTTGGATCATAGCTTGCCATTTCTTTCAATACAACTCATACTCAATATTTGCACTTTCAGTTTCACCTTCTATTAAAGATTTGCATAATATTTCATTTCTCAGGAGAATGGCAATGCTGGGAACATGCCTCCCGTGAAAATGAACAAGAAGTACACAGAGTTCCCTCCCTGCACACACACACACCTCCCCCCTACTTCTGACTGCTGGATTCTCTCCTTTTTGTCCCTTTTTTTCCCTGGAGGAGGTCACTCCAGCTGCCCAACACAACTGCAGTCATGCTCCAGCCACATTAATCCCTTCCCTGCTGAGCTGCTGGAAAAACAGGAATTCACCTGACACCAGTGGAAGGAAAGACAGAAGGAAAAATTAAGGGGGAAAAATGAATTAATAAATAATTCAGGCAAAGAACGAATACTTAAACGAAGCAGCACCAGCATGCAAGGGAACGTCAGGCTGTACCAGAACAGATAAGAGCACCAACGGACAAAGGTGTAAGTTACAAAAGCAAAGCCAGTTTACCTGGCTGGAGTGCAGAGACAAGAGCAGACCCCAAGCATCACCTGGGCACACACCCTCAGTGCCATGGGCATGACTTGCTGCTTCCTGCCTGACCACCACGAATCCAAGAGATACCAAGTGCCAGGCATGGACACAGGAAAACCTGGCATGAGAAAACCCACCCCTGAGTCCCAAGTAAAGGATCCAAACCGTGAAAAAAGCTCCATGCTTTAACCTCCATTTCAAATAACTCTTTCTCTCTTCTTCATGAGATAAACTCTGAAAGGCAGTTTCATCATGCTGCACGTGCCAAAACAATGTTAGGAACATCAAAACTCACTCCTATAGTTGCTGAAAAGCAGGGCAGCATAGAGCCTCTGCACCCCACAGATACTCCACATCCAGTGTCTGTTTTAAGATAGATTTGGCATTTGTTTCTTGCACTGAGATGCCTCTAGTTTCTCCTTTACTGGAAAAGGAAACTCTTTCATTATGTATCTCAATACTGTTTCATTTAGTTAACAGCCTGAAATGAAGCAAATGCAGAAACCACTCTTATTACCATTTCTATCTCATCAGTTTGGAGTTTGATGGCACTCTGTGGAGATGTTTTCTCTCCTGTTTATCATACAGGTACCCTAAACCAATGACCAGGTGTAGTGCAAAAGATCAGTTGTTCCCCCACAGTCTTACACTAGCATCTGTGGTATGAACGCTGTCGTCACCCATGAGTAGCTGCACTGATGCCTTTGAGCAGCCTTGGCTCTGCTGCATTGATGCCCAAAAGCAATTTACCTGCCACAAGCATCAGGTCCAGGGCTGAGCAAAACCCACATTAATATATTTTGATGTCTGAGCGTTTTATCAATGTAGCCTTGCAAGTTTATGAGCATTTGGCTTTATTTTACACCAGACAACTCAACGTTGCCCTGGAGCAGGCTACCAGATGTGCAATATTTACTTCTACAGCCTCATCACTTGTGATGGGTCAAGTCAAACAGAAACTTCCTGGGGAGCCAGGACTACTCTCCCAGCACCACTCTGCACACAGGCTGACCACATTTGTGACTATCTGGAAGTTACTTCAGAGACAAGTTGGTGGCGCCATCCAGCATCTGGGCCTGGCATGTAAAATTATGGTCTAAACGTCTTAAAGACCCACAAGGTGGATGCTGAAGTAGAGATGTAAGGCATGATGAACTAGGTAAGTGAGGATGCTGAGAGCTGCAAAGGTAGTCTTCATTCATACATACAGATTTCTCAAGGTAAAAGTGTTAAGCTTGCACCTATGCAATATCAGGTGCCCTCAGGAATCTGCCTATTTGGCATCTGGGAACAGTACGAACATCAAACAGCTGTGGAAATCTCAGCAACATAGAGCTTTTCACAGTGCTACATATTCTGCTGTCACCTAATGTTGCTTTAAAACTCCCTAGTAACTGAGTTTTCACCTGGTTTTGAGACTTCTGTTTAGTTTTAAAGATTTCATTATTGGATGCTTTTTTCCTACTATTGTCTAAAAATCTCTTCTGTTAAATTCAGCCCCTCATGTTTGGTTTGTCAGATGGGCATCCTCCTGGATAACAGATCTTTCCATTGCTGCTCACAGCCATGGGCATTTTTGTTTGCTGATGTGGCTGCTTAGTCACTGCTTAATCAAGCTGCAAAAATTTACCTCTCTTAATCACTTCTCATGAGTCAGTTCTTCCAGGTTCCCAGTTCTCTTTGTAACTTGTTCCAGCTTGTTAACAGAAAGCCAGTGACATAGTGCTGGAACAGAGCATGATTTCCTAGCTGCAGCCACGGGTCAGTCTGAAGATCACTGTTGTTTTCCTGCTCTTTAACATGATGGTTTAGTGCAGGCAGTCCAAATATATACTGTTCATTTTTCCTGTATGACACTGCACTCATCTCTAGTTCACTATCTGTTGTTACCCTGAAACATCTTTTAGCATTGCTACCACTCAAGTGCTTCCTTACTGAGCATACCTGTGAAGGATTAGTACTTTCATGCACAGGCAGCTATATCATCTGTATTTTTCAAGGCTGAATTTCATTTTTCCCCTTCCTGCTTCTAACTTCTATAAATAACCTGATATTATACCTGTAGAAAACCCCTGACTACTCATCATTCTCCAAAGTTAATCTGATGTTGTTTATTTCATCTCTAAAGTTATCAGAAGTTATTAAAGGAAATGCATAGAATTAATTTAGGACCAGCCACATGGCTGCAAATAACTCACCACCACAAGGTTAAGCATTTTGCCTTTATTGCTATTTTTGGTATTCAGCCTTCTGTTGAATTTTCCATTTGGTAGACAGAGCTTCTACCTGTACCACCAGAATTAACTTTTTAAACACGAGAGTCTGAGAAGATAAGTGCTGACATACTGAACTCTGCCTCAGAGAATCTACCACCTTCCTCACAACCACTCCCTTCCATGGCTAAAAAGCTGTGAGTGACTTTGGAAGAATCCTATAACCTGCAATGCTAATGAGCCTGCAATTTCCACTGTCAAGCACAGTTATGGTTATCATCTCCTGGGTATCCTATAAAGCACAGTTATCAGCTCTCACTGACAGAAGGTGGTAGATGTCTAAATCTGGGCTGGCCAAGCTAAAGACAGCAAGAAAGAGTGTGTTTGGCATATCGGGACCAAAAGAAGTTCCAGGAACTGGTTTATTATTTAGTGGAGATTGTATTATTGATTAGGATACAAAACAGACTAATACAGACTCAAAAAACATCTTGTTAGGAAAGATACAGACAGCGTGCATCAGATGAAGACAACTAACTAGTCTGAGTTTATTTCTACCCATGGGAAGTATTAAGCAATCTGATAGCTGGTGGTCTCTGGATGCCTTGTCCTACTAAGTCATGAAAGAATTGCCAGGAGAGCTCACTAACCTGTCAATATGAGCTGTGAAAAGTTAACATAGCAGGGAAATTGCAGAACACTGGAAGACCGTGGACTGTATCCATACTCAGAAAGCAAGAAAGACATGTAACTATAGGTTGCTTAACCTGACATCAATCCTCAGCAGAAAGTAATGAAAATTAATGTAGAGTTTGATCAATAAAATATTAGAGGATGGGAATAAAATTAACTCAAGTCACAAATGTTTTGTACAGAGTCTTGCTGAGCAAACATTGATTTTTTTAGATTTCATAGTGTTTGAATTGACTGATTCTGAGTCACAGCCTTGGGCAAACAGGGCTGCACCATGCAGCAAACACTTCCCAGGGCTTTCCCTGCACCAGTACTGCAGCAGGTGACTGTCACTAGCAGAAGGGCAGAGATAGAGCCACCAGGCACCATGCAGGTTATCACATTCCAACTAGACCCTTGCTACCACAGTAAGCTATGTCATGTTGGTCTGAGGGCAACAAGCTCCGTCCTAAACTTGCGTTGATCTTCTCAAGTAGACCTTGGAGTACTGGACCACACCACTGATAGAAATGCATGGCAAAGCATAAGAAAATTTTACTGTTGTCACAGTGTTGGCACATGAGTCCATTTTATCAGTTCTTACAGTGAAAGCAAGATGGCTAAAGGTAGTAGTAAAACCATCCCCACAAAGAGTAGAGGCACTTTTCCAGCACTTCTATCATACCTACTGTCCTTCGGACCAGAAATGCTTCATAAACCACAATGGCCAATTCTTGGAGAAAACAACAAAATTATACCGAAGTTTGACCTCTATCAACTGAAAGCAGGAGCTCATCTGTAAGTGTTATAAGGTGTTCCCATCCTACATTACAGCCAGACTCCAAACTGCACAGAAGCTAAAATAATAATTGCTTTTATTAAAGGCTACTGAGGCTGGCCATTGAAAATCTTCTGCAGAAGCTTCCTTATGCTCACTCATAGGAGAGTGGAGCTGATGCATCCAGAGAGTTTAGTTTTTCATTGCTCAGATAAACACAACTTAAGGCTAATTTTTATTAGTTAAAAAAGTTCTCCATGTGCAGATTTACAACACATGTGACCAACTCAAAATTTCAATTATAGGCAGGGAATGATTAAGCTGCTTATTTAAAAGGAAAGACAGAGCTAGTCTGGTGGCCTTCTGGTAGCACTCCATAACATGACAGAGAGGCCTGGGCTGGCACTTGGCTCTCCAGTGGCCTCACATACAGGCCAGCAGATGCAGTGCAATCATCTGCTGGAAGGGCTCCAGTACTCTTTGGGGCCTCCAAAGCCATTATTACCTGGAAAACAGTGAAAGCTGGGAGAAAGCCAAGGGCCCTGCAAACATCACGCATTGAGTGTCACCACTCGCCTTCTTCTTCCCAAAGGGCAAGAAGAGCTGGCAGGGGTTGTTTTGGGGTGTGGTTAGGGTGTTCCCTTTTTTAAGAGACAGAGTGTTTTCTGGTGCTGCAAGATCACAGCCATTTAAACCATGGGACTTTTATTGCATCCACTCAAACATCAGGGGTCTATTTTTAAATTATTTGATGTCATATATGGACTGCTTTAGGGATATGCGATACAGTGTGATGTAGGAAGCCAGGTGGGATAAGTTCTCTATATAAGTACAAAACAATGCAGGTATGGTGCTACCACACAGACAGCCACAGAGCACGATCAATGACTAATTGCTGAAGTGCAAGAGTGCAGTTTACAGCCTCACGCGAGTCCTATAAGGGAAAGACTGGGATCCAGCTCCTGAAAGATCCGGTACCAGCCCCACAGTGGAGGTGGGATCTGTCTCTGCCTCCAGTCCCTGGTGAGTCCCTTGCACTGGGGACACCTCTATAATCTCCACTGCTTCACCTATCCCCTCCACACCAGCCTGATGCAGTACCCAAAAGCATGCAAAGAAACACCAAGATAACAGGATCCAGCAATCGTGAAATTCAACTTCAAAGACATTAAAAGACATAACATTTTATCTGCCTTATGCTTTTAACTTTTGGGGTCCACTCAGTAATGCTTTCAAATTTTTAATTAAAAGCAAGGCTGCTTCTTTCTGTTTGAAGTTGGACATTTAAGTATAATATCTGTTACCTGAAGATTTTACTAAAGCTATGAGTTTAGGAAAACTCTGCCCAAAATATATGTTTCAGCAGATCTGGACTCTTATTTTGGTTTGATCTAGTTTTATTTTGCCTAAAACTCTTCCCATACATTCTTTCAGCAATTTAGAAGTAATTTTGAATTCCATGCAGTTTTTCTTTTTGCATTTTAAATTCACATTTAATGCATGTTTTTCATATCATCCTGATAAATTGCCTCCTTTTGAATCCAGTAATAACTACCTCCTTGCTCAGCACCTTCTCTCTGTCACTGCCATATTTAGCAGCGGTCCAGATGTGCTGCTCAAGGAGATAGCTTCATTAACATCTGGGAGAACAGCAGGGACTGTGGCTTTGCTTTTGGGCTCTGTGCGCCTTGACGAAGCCCCTGCAAGTCCCATGGTGCCTTCTCCAGGCGAGGCAGTGCTCACAGTCTGTGAAAGCAAGTACAAGCCTCCAGTCTTTATGTTTCCTCTTAACCACAAAAGCACACTTACATCCTACATTACTCGGTGAAATGGGATCCATCATTAAAATACTCTTTCTACTGGAGGACTGTTATATTTCATTGCTGAAAGAACTCAAAAACTTTAGAAGCCTTTCCTTAATTTTCAATGAAAAGCCTTTGGTTCCAGGGTGACAGACGAGGCTCATAAGAGCTGTTACCATCTCAGGTAATTATAAAATGGTGGAAAGAAACAAAAAGGAACAACAACAAAAAAAATCACAACCAGAGAGCAAGTGCCAGATTAACACTCTGTGTTTGTGCAGGGCTACAAAGGCATTTCCACGGGTGCCTGTGCTGAGAGCTCGGTTATAACAGTTTCCAGTTGGAAAGAAAATTGAAGGAGGATGGAAGTGAGGAAAGAAGAAATTGCAATTAAAATCTGAAATGAATTCCAAAATAACATATGAACTGGAGCACTACAAAATACGGTAAGGAAAAAAAAAAAAAAAAAAAGGCCTGGCTTTTGTTGCAAAACAAAACCAGCCCAGAACTGAAAGAAGAGTCAAAAACACCCTTGTGCAAGCTCATAGCTGGCTCATGCACCCTGGGAGCTAGAAGAGGTTTGTCCTCTCCCTAGGAAGCAGGGAAATCTCAATAAATAGGATTTTCGTTTTGACACTTCATTTAATGTACTCTACATTAAGGATAATTGGGAAAAAAATCAAAGCAAGATAAAACAAGACAAACAGGGTGAGCAAAGCCCTACAAAGTGATATTATTCCAGCAGTAACAATTAGCTCTTTAATAGGTGAAACTGAGTAACGTAGCAAACGCAGATAGACCATATGAGAAACATACAGACTAGAAGGACAGAGATGCATTTGTCTTGGTAAGACAGAAAGGGATGTCACTTCTTAGTGACAACAGCTGAACACTGAGGTGTGAATCATGCAACACATGATTAAACAGGGCAAAGTAGGAGACAAGGGCCATCAGCAACGTACAGTAGCCTTTAACCTTTGTTACTCTGGCCCTTAAATCTAAATTAAAACAAAATAAAGCTCAAGATTACTAGCCTATAGGTCCTCATAATAAATTCCTCCCGAATTTTGCCTACTGCCAGCAAAGCTTTTCTTGTGCTATGTGGGGAAAACCTAGGAAAGTATCTCTGAGTGGCTGTGCTCAGTGCCAGCACCAGGTCCGTGGACACCAATGTGCTCACCCATTCCAGGGTAAGCACACCCGTGGGCCAGCTTGGAGAGGGGTAATCATGGCAAATAAAGGGCGCTTTAATAAAACAGCAGCATAATACAGGACTCTGTCTTCTTTATTTTGTAATAGAAGCCTTTCACGATATGGAACTAATTATCGCCATCTGCCGTCCCCATACTTCTATTTCCTCTCTCACAGCTCATTCTTCAAAAACTCAGTAGCTTCCTCCCTTTACATTTGTAAATGCTGTTGACTATGGATAAAATCCATGTTTACTTTGTATTCAGGGCCCATAGGAAAGCTTGTTTTAATCATCAACAGATGTTACATTCTGCTCTGCTGTGCTTGGCACACAACTTCAGAGGGAAATAAAAGAAAAATCTTTATTTTAAATTTAAATTGTAGATTGTTACAGACTAAATAAAATGCCAAATTGTTATTGGAAAAAAACCATGGCCACTGTAATAACTATAACTGACATTTACTTTTTACAATTATGATTTTTCTTCTGGTGCTGTTTAACACAAGATGGCTTCCATATTTCGCAAAGGATTTTTTTCCCTTTTCTCTGAAATGATTTGCAATCAAACCACAGACATTTGTAATTTATTTTTATTTAATACTTTCCTACGAGTTTATGAAATACTGGGATTATTATGCTATATACAGTAGATAGTTTTTGAATGCGTACTCTCCCTCTGGACTCATATTTCAATACATATTTATCCCCTTGAACTCATTTATAAATATCCATTATTCCCACAGACCCCACTATAAACATGTAATATCTCTGTGGACTGTTTCAACCTTATGGTCCTTTTTATCTCTGGCTTCGTTCTTATTTATATTCATCTTTGATGTCTGAACAGGCACTCCCCCCTGTTTTGCGGCCCTGGGGATGTGGCTGTCCTCCCGTGACGATGGAGCGGTACCCTGCAGGTACAGCCACTCTTTCCTGTTACTCATTTTCCAGCTGCTAGGAAAACTGAGCTGGTGTCAGCGGCTGGCTCAAGCACCTGCTGCACACGTGTTGATTGCAGCATCCTGACATTCCCTACTGATGGGATTGGATGTTTCTTTTCTAGTCACTGGTGTGAGCAATAAAAACTCCAAGGCCTCATCACCAAGCATTCATCCCACACTCCCTCTTACCAGCTGCAACTTGGCCCCAGCTACAGTTACCAAGTCAGTGCTTTCTTTCAGTCATAATTTCTCATCTCAGTTTTATTTCTACACCACTGAAGAACCTACTTTATGAAATTATTTAGCTGTTTGGTATTACTCAAAAGTAAAATATTTGAGCAGAAAAAAACTGACAGATTAGGCATGATAGCTCTCTGTTGTAGTTGACGACCAAGCACAATTGGGAGTGCTCATAATTCTAACCTGTTTTGCCAGGCTTTCCTAGATATTTAATATTTGCAGCAGCAAATAGTGTTTGTCCACTTTACTCTTACAGTAACAAAATACACAAAACAAAAAATCACTATGTGAGCCTCCAGGAGACCACAGCATTCCAGTCTGGATACAGCAGAGGGATGTTTTAGAAGCAAACAAAAGGTCTATAAGGGCCATACCCTGACATTTGTAATTAAACCTCATATATTTTTACGGGACAAAACCCAAGTACCTGAAAAGTAAGGGGCATCCCACACAGCCAGACTGAATTTCAAGTGGAGTGCTGCCTAAAATACCTAGTATTGAGAAGAAAGACATTTCTCAATTACTTCAGCATCATCTTCTCTGTCCTTGATAAATGTACTCTTGCTCTGTTCACAGTCCATCTGGAGTGCTACTGCAAAGATAATTTCTCCATCCATCACCTGGAGCATATCACACATCCCCACAGCCCTCCAATAGCCACCTTCTCCCCTCCTCAGACACAAACTCCTTCTCTTCTCTTTTGTGGCTCTTCACAACTTCTCCCCACTTTACTGAACATCTTCCAAGCAGTACAAGGGCATTGCCTCCACCTCAGGCTGGTGCGGGCTTGCCCACCTCTGGGTGCCAGCTTTCCAAATGTGTTTGTGCTTCCTCCCATCCTGCTCTACAAAACTGAGATTTTACTGTGAACACTGACTGCAAGGGCAAGGCAGCTGTCCACAAAACCCACTCCCCTACCCAGAACTGAGCACAGCACAGGAACTCAGGCACTTCAGTTCTTGCACAGTTTGTTCACTCCATCCATAATCCTGTTCATGTAGAGGTTGATGATACTGAATTACTAGCAGTGAAAAAGCAAACCTTTAGAGCTCACTTTAAAATCACAAGTCATTTTGCCTAACATCACTTAAATGTCTAAAACTCAGACAAATCTCCATGGGCCAACACTTGAATTTACCCACAGAACTCTGGATCAGTTTTACAGAACTCACCATCAGTTTTAACTCCATTGTGCACCTCTTGCATTGAGATGCTATCACGAGCCGCAACAACATCCTTCCACTGAACTTCCTTTGGTTTCTATAAGCCTTCAATGCCCATCATATTGTACCCAAAGCTTTCATTAAATCAACAAGAGAGGGACAGCCTTGCCTTTTGTGCAGTCTCTCAACTTGCCAAGCAATGAAAAAATGTTATAATCATCCTCACACTGCCTCAAACCTGCATGTGCACGAGAAAGTTTCCCAGAGTGCCTACAGGGAAAGAGAGGGTATGTGCTGCCACCATCACTACTCTCTCCAGTCTGAAATCACATTCATATACAAATGCAGAAGCATAACAATATTGACAAGATGTAATAATTTAAAATAGTTCGTTATTTTACACCAAAAGGCAGTTCAAACACAAGCTTCCTGCATCTGTGAGTTTACGCATGAGAGCAACAAGGAGTTTTCAGAGCAAGTCAAGATGGGAGCAAAACCAACCTGTGCTGTGCCTGGATCAATACAGAGGACACCACTGTCAGCTGTAAAAGATGCAGATCAGGGGGTTGTATAAAAAACAATACATTCACAAAAATGCAGCAACGCACACGCAATTCTTTCCAGTCAGATGTTGCACATATTTGTGGCCAATAATAACCAGAAACAACTTGAAAAATTCATCTTAAGGAAATTCTGAGATCTAAAAAAAAAAATCTCAGGAGGACCTAAATCATTATTTTTTAAAAAATTGCAAACTGCAGCACAATGCAAACCAGCTTGGAAAGCAGCAGCCTTCTATTTTACATAAGTAGTGAATACTGTTATGAGTTAACAGCTCATTAAGAAAAAAAAAACCTCTGCAAACAATGAATCTCAAAAGAAAGTCAGAGAAACTGTCATCTGCTATTTCCAGTGTGTGAATAAATCCAAAGAGATGTCAATGGATAGAGTTCTTAACTGAGAGAGAAACAAACAGGCATCCCCTGGCCTCCTGACCCTGACTTCCACAAAGCAATAAAACTCTTTCCATTTCAGGACAAAACCATTTGGTACCAGTTCATGGAATAATACCTGATTCTTAAAAACATGGAGACACATGTAACAAATGCCTCTTAAAGTCCCAGAAGAAACAGAGACTCGTGCTATGAAGTATTCCCCCAGGAATACTGTAAATCATACCAAAATTTCACTTGTCCTGAAACAGGTTTGAAAATCTGTTTGTGGTTTCTTGTAATTTTTTAAATGTATCTGGTCAGTTCACAAATGAAAGTCCTTCAAATTCCAATACAAAAACTTCTGTACATGTTATTTGAAATAGCCTTAACTTGCAGAAATATTTGCTCTGAAAACTCAATTATGTTTATAGAGTTTTTTAATTTTCATTATTTTTATCTCATTCAATTAATCCACAAATTAAAGCATCATTGCTTCATTCACTCATTCCTTCCCATCAGATTTGACTGGGCTGTACTGCAAAGGCAGTGCTAAAGCAGCCTTTGGTTATTTTCTGCTCTAGCAGAACTCCAGCAATGCCAGCATGAAATCTTCGGGCAGCTGAAATCACCACAAGCTTCTCCTGTTCACTGCAGCGAGCCTGGGCTCACCTTGGCACCAGTGAGGACTGTGCTGAGGCTGAAAAAAGAAGCTGAACAACAGTGCCGGAGGGTGGCTGGAAACGGGGAGGCAAAGGATCAGAGAGAGGGATGTGTTCAGCACAGCACTAGTGAGACCATGTTAACATTGCATTTAACAAACACAGACACCATCCCACATTAGTTTTTAATTCAACTATTTAAACCAATGTGTTCCTGTTGGAGGGCTTGTGCATATTAAACATGAATGCATTTGGCAGGCTGCAAACAAGCAGAACCTGGGTTCTTTTCTACACCAGGTCATTGTTTGGGCAGAAGAAAATAAATGAAATATGAAAAGAAAAATACCTGAATAATACACAAACAGCTAGATCCTCTGTCACAAAAAACCAAACTGCCCTATGTAACTAACTGTATGTGCTTTAATATAATCATGTGCAAAAGGAAAGGAACTGGAAAGTAAACAGGAAAATACAAGGAGAAGAAATAAATAAAAGCAACGCAAAGATAGTATCTGAGTAAGTTGTTTTCAGAAAACACCAATACATACAATAAATGTCACTGCAATTTTTTGTAGGTATTAAAGAGAATTCGGAGCCTTTGTCAGTTTTCAGATTTAACAGAGATAAATATATTATCACAACATTTGCAGATGTAAGGAGGGCAGCATGGTGCGAAGGCTGAAGTATGCCACAGGAAGTCCAGGGGCATGCACTGGGAACTGCCTCACCACCACGGCCATGCCCAAAGCCCCTCACACAACATTTTCTACCACAACATCTTCTACCGGTCCCCCACTGTTTCTTCTGACCTTGGGATTTGCACAGTTGGATTACATCCGGCAACACACACAGAATAACCCAAGTCCTGCATATCTGACAACACAGAGAACCACAGTGGCAAGCCTTGGCTGATCCCTTTATCACCTGCGGAAACAGGCATCTCCCATTTCAACCAAAGTGAACTGTCTCATCAGCACATTGGCCAAGATGGGAATTGCCATGTAGATCCCAAATGGAAGCATCTCATAAAGAAAAGGTATTTTGGCAAGACTTTCCCATGGAACGAATGGTGAAGATAAAAAGCTGTGACTCATTTCCTCTCATGAAGAAGGGAATTTAGGTTGACTGACTTCACCACCCTGATGGAGATTTGCACCCTGCTTTCTAAGGATGTGAAAATATATCTTGTACCGATTTCTCAGCAAGTGAATCTTGTTTACAGGACCAGACTGATGGAGATCTTGTTTGGAAGAAATAAAGCTCTACTGTGTTTGTCATCATTACAGAACTCTGGGCACAATCTGTAATCACTTTCTGATAAAAATAAATAGGTGAGGTGTTATCCTGCATAAAAATCTCTGCTCATGCAGATGGTCACCCACGTTTATTTACCTTGACTACCATCCATCCATCAATTCCTCTGCACTCGAGTTGTAAAGTCAATTTGGGAAGTTATTCCAAGATAACCTTCAAAGTAATTTCCAAAAGTTATGCCTCTGATTGAGGATGACAGTCTAGCCACTCTTTGGTGTTATGTCTTTATGCCCATAATTCATTGTTTTCACCCTGTGTTGAATCATATTTTGTAAGAGGAGTATTTTTTTAACAGTACGTGTTAGTGTGCAGTTTATTAAAATGAAAACCTTTTATATCCTTTGTCATTTCTCTCAGTTCCTTGCCATTTATCCCATCATCGCTCTCTATCATTAAACTAATATGATGTACATACATAGGTATGGTAAACACCAAATAATAAAACCAATTACACTAATGTTGTCTCATTCATCAAAGGCAACAAAATTAAAGCTGGGATTGTCACTCCAGCCTTGCATAACAGTGTGCTTGACATGTGTGCCACAGTCACGTAAAGCACAGGAGACTCAAGAAAGAACAGATAGGAATACACAAAAAAGTTAGAAGCATCAAGTATTTTTTTCTGACGGCTTGTTGCATTATCATTTATTTTCTATACCTTGGATCACCTCTGGAGAAATCCTACATCCAGACAATTCACCGTGATGGAATAAAGTATCATCTCAAAACCACTGGTTGGTAGGACTGCCGAATTATTCAAGAAACAGGAAATTATTAGAAATTATGAGGGGTTGGAGGTCATGTTTATTCAGAAACAAAAGTGCCTTGTTAATTCATAGACTCCAGATAACGTGATGATTGGATCTGACACTTTGCATAATATAGGCCACAGAATTTTCTGTATTCCTTCCAGTTTAAAGCTCAATAGTTGCACTTGAACTGCAGGTTTTAGAAAATCATCCAATCTTGATTTTAAAATATCCACCATAATGGCCACTAAGTTGTTCCAGTGATTAATCACCTTGCTTGATTAACATGTACATTATTTCTAGTCAAATTTTTTGTTTACCTTGAATTCAATTCACTAAATCTCATTATACATTTCTCCTGCTACTTTTAAGAGCTCTCTATCAGCAAATTCCTTTTGCCTGTGTAGGCACTTACTGACCACATTTAAGTCACCTATTAAGTGCCTTTTTGATAATGTAAGGGGTTTGATTTTTTTTTTTCCATCTGTCACTACAAGAAATTTTCCACTTATTTAGTCACCTTCATGGATTCTCACTGTTTCAGTGCCCTTCTTCAAGTGCCAGGACAAGAAATAGACAATATTCCAGAAGCATTTGCAGTGACAAAGAGCGATCATACAACTCTAATCCTACGCAGCATTCTGAGGTCCTGTGTGAAAGGGCTGCACCAGTAGATTTCTCTGTAGTCATGCTAAAAGTGATAGATAACTCAAAGAGAAAACAGTCTTCACAACAGACACAGATCAAAGTGTCTCAAAGCAACAGTCACACAATTAAACTTTATTATGGTGATAAAAATGACCTTATATGGAAGCATATTTCTGTTAATTCACAGATCACTAAGATGACACATGATAATACTTTTCAAACAAGTAGTATTTCTCAAGCTGGAAAGGAGGATACTTGCGCAATGTCAAATGAAAAGTTGAGTAATAGTTTATCCGGAACTTGTCTCATCCTCCCTTTGCATATGCAGGCAGAGAGCAGTACCTGGTAGAAAAACAGAAAGCATTGCCGATGAGGAGCACTGGGCATCCTTCACACGTTCAAGTGCTGTTACTCATTGCACAACACAGTAATACATGAGTCTGCAGAGACAATCCAACTCCAGTTTTGCACAGGAGGCACTTCACGGAGGGCAGGCAAGCACACAAGGCCTTCCCACTCATCATATCTACAAGCATCCTCAGAAAAAAACTGGTACTTCTCAGCATTCCCATGCCATGTAACCAGACTGCAGATGACCACGAACTGAGCACTGCTGGCAGCTGCCCCCAGCAATGTGCAGTGAACAGGGCCACCCCTCCATGACCACAGGCATGACAATGCAAGACAGACCACAGAAGAAAAACTGTGAGATGACATCTGCTGCAGGCATCACACAAATATATCCAGGAGTAAGAGGAAATACAGTCAAGAACTCTTGAAAGAAAAAATTTATTCTTAGCCACGGCTGTCCACCTTCTTGATAAATGGTGTTCAGATTATACTGTAACAGTTTACCAATGGGCCAGAGAGCAAATAGGCTTTTTTATGATAGATGGTGGTGACACACAGCTGGTGACCACTCACTGTGCATTCCCGCCCCAAGCTGTGACCTCACCCCATTTGATGTTTCAGTACAATGTAATTTTCCAGAACATTAAAACCATCAAGACCACAAAACCATTACAAGTTATAATCTACATTTAAAATATTTGAGTTGCTCCAATTGGATCCAAGCAAATTAAAGATGCAATTAATTTATCTCCTGCATAACCTTATGCCTTGATGAGACCTTTATGCTTTATATTTGAAGCAAAGGAAGAAACAAAAATAAGAGTCATAGCAAAAAGGAAATTGGTAAACTGCAACTTTCCCTGTACGAAAAGCATCTTTTGTCTGCTGCTGGGATTATGTGCTTTGCTGTGTCAGGCTCTATGAATTTTTAATTTTTTTTTTTTATAAATAAAAATGGCTTCCTTTAAATAACTTGCAAAGAGCAGGAGCAAGTCACAGGTTTCACATTGGATGTTGTATCATCTGCATTTGCACAGGCTAGGCCAGGGTGACCAGATCAGACCCATAGCTTGTAGCTGTTTCTCTTAGCTGCAATGAGGAGTTGCTTCTGCAGCTGTGAGGAGCTCACTGCAAACCCACAGAGGCACTTCCTTGCACAGAAATAGAAGGAAGAGCTTCTGCCATTCTTCCAAGTCCTCCAGTGCTGAGGACCCTCCTTCAAACACACAGGTACTAAAACAGCACAGAGATCCCATGACAGTGGGCAGCTGTAAACATGCACATGGGTAATGTCTAATGAATCTACAGTAACCAAACAGCTGCTTTTTTGCCCCATGTGTACAGTGTCCACGTATGTGCACAGTGTCCTAGGCTGCAGGCAGCATCCCATAGCCCCACCTGCTCACCAACTGATCAAGGTCAAAGTCTTGTTTCTGCAAGTCCCATCAGTGGTATCAATAGCACACAAAGGCAATGAAGGAGCTGCAGAGACTCCTCAGATTAGCTACAGAAGCTATCAAAATACAAAACTTTTTCAGCAATTAATTTTTCAAGACAGCTACATGTTTTGAAAGTGCATTTCAAAAAAGGCAGTATGTTATTTTTATAGACAACTTTGAAATGTATTCTCTTTAAAAATTATGCATTTCTTCACATCTTAATTAATGTCAAAACTTTATTTTCTTTCTCAGTAGTGTATTACAAAGCTGCTATTAATGTAATTTAATTTTTGTAAGGAGCAGCATTTGTTTTCTATTTTTAAAAATATAGGTGGTTCTAAAATCCTGGCCTGTCAACATTCCCATTCCATGCTTCGACACAATAAATTAAATCAGTATTTTAATTTTGCCCATGCTTTGTGGTTACTGGCAGTACAAAAAGATCTTCTGTGAATGCACATCCCAAAAAATCCTACCAAGTGATTAATTACTAGTCCGGAAGATATAAATATGTTTTTCAGTAAAGGCAGTATGGACTGCTAGAAGCTTCGGCCTTATATATCTCCTTAGGTTTCTTTCACCCAGCAGACATCATGTTAATTCAAACAAGATTCCAGTTTCAATATGTACTGGCAGTGCAAAACCCTTCTCTGCCCGTTCACCCTATTTAATTAATACAAGGTATAATAATGCATTTTTAAACAGAAGAGGATGAGATATGCTTATACGTATTTTAGGTTTCTCCAAGTTTTTCTCATCCTTAAATAAGCCATCCAACATAGGATGCTTAGTCCTGCATGTTCTGGACAACATAGCTCCTCCAGAACAGTGTTTTTATTATGTGAGTAAAGAAGAGCCAAGCAGTCTGTCCCAGCTCCATATATAACTTTCCTTCCTGTGACTCCATGCTGTCACAGCTGGTGGCTTTGCTCTCTCCTTAAACACTTCTTCTGCTGCAAATTAATTCTGGGAGAGCACAGTGATATTTGCAGTCTGTTCCCAGCTTCTCATACAACATACAAAGAGAATAAAATATTTTTCCTTTCCACTGGACCACCATCAGAACACAAAACTTCAAGCTGCTCCACCTGCACTTCTGGAGCAAGTCAGTGCCAGCCCAGCCAACCAGTGTGGTTCAGCTGGAGTTCCAGCAGAAGCTTCCATCACCTCAGGGGAAACTTCTCTCAGTGTGGTGAGAAGCAACAGGTAGAAGATAATTCAGTAGAAGAAAAACTATCAAAAACAGCAGGCAGTTGAAAGGGCCTGGAACTAGCAATGTGGTATTGAACTTTAGAGTCAGGTCACTAATGCAAACCAAATCAACCTGAGTGGAGATTACTGCTCAGTGGCCTGAAAACAGGGATTGATGGATCATAGTCTAGCTCCTTATCATGAGGAACACATTTTATTTCACGAGAAGCAAAAACATAACAAACAAAGACTACCTCCATCCTTAAACTTCCAAAAGGTCTGCCCATAGTCAGGGAAGAGACTGAGATACGAAGGAGAAACCTGTGCCTGTTTTGTGGACACATGACTAGAGATTTGCAATTCTCCAAAATTCACTGAAAGCACTGGTGCCATTGTGATTGCTTATTAACAGTACACATCTTCCAGCTGACATTTTTCATCTGGACCTTGGGAAAACCACAAATCAAACATACATAAGAAGGTTGCCAGCTTCAACAGAGGAAAGGTCTTTAAAAAAAAAAAAGAAAGAAACTAAACCTTTGATAAAATAATTGCTTCTACTGTTATTTTTTTTCCCTATTGCTTCAAAAACAATTTCTCTTTTTTTCTTGTTCATTTATCTGGCATCCTGCTGTTGCATAGATGAAAGGTCCAGTTTCTCTAAAATTTCATGCAGGGCTCTTTAGAACATCTCAGTTTTAAACACCCATGGCAAAGACAACAAAATGTTACAGTAAATGGAAAGCAGATGAAAAACCCTGTTTATATACTTTATAACAGTAGTGAGGGTGACAGAAGATAAATTTTCACACCCAAGCACAGTAGCAATAACTGTTCTTAAAATCACTGAACCGCATAGCTCATATTCACCAAAGTATTGACCACAACTTGGCATCCCCAAAACTATCTGTAACTTATCAAACCTAGGTGCCCTACAGTTATATTATCTGGCAAGAAAGGCTTGCTTCTCCTCCTACCCTCAAAGTAGAGGTTCCTCTAACACTGCACTAACCTGACTGTCATGGTTTAAGCCATAAATCAGCCACGCAGTTTGTTCACTCACTTCCCCCTTTTTCTTCCCTCTGCTCCTG
>JAOEHY010042073.1:0-18902 GCA_025447955.1 Psilopsiagon aurifrons
CCCAAAAAAAAAAAACAAACCTAACAAAACCAAAACCAGTGATTCCCCATGTTCTTTTCTACATTTTCATACACCATTTAGTACACGTCACTAGTTTTCTTTACTGCCTACTGTTGTTTCACACCAGCCGTGATCTGAACACCTGGACTTTCTTGCTTACTCCCCTGTCCCAGAGGACAAGGGATAAATACAAGGAAGCTAAGCTTGTAGCCTGAGATGAAGACAATTTAATAGATAAAGCAGAAACTGTGCCTGCAAGCAAAAAGAAAAGAATATCTCCTGAAAAGTGGGATATCAGCATGTGTAACAGTAGCTTGGAAAAATAAATGCCGTGATCACAAAGGCAACTGATGTTAAGGGCAGAGAAAGAGAAACCAGAAATCCTCCCAGCCAGGGATCACTCTAGAGATCAGATTTCCAACCTAAACATCTCTTCAATGCAAAAAATGGTTAACTTTAGCAAAATCAAGGACTACACCTTATTGTTCTTTCTTACTTCTGTCTTCCTGAATAAGGGGATGGCTAGTTTGAAAGTTAGCTAGCAAAGATAACCTGTAGCTAGTCAGTTTTTCTTTCAACCTGTGAAGGACTTGTAACTTTTGCCTGGTCTGTAATAAATGTTCAGCTTGAGTGGAGAAAGCAGTGTTGCAAATGTTTACTGATATTGGCTCCAAGCAGAGGAAGTTTCCACTGCAAAAGGTGCAGTGCTAGAGGAGGTTGCAAAGACCTGTATTCTTCTTAAAGAAATGTATTTTGCCTTGTCTAGCCTTTGCTAGAAGTTCATTCATTGCACTGCATTGAACAAGGATTTTACACAGTTTTAGAAGTAATTCATATGGAACTATAATTTGTCATTAATTCTACCTATGCTGCAAAACTGCATGAGCTTGTATCAAATGTTACATTTTGAGTAACCATATCACATGTATATTTAGTGTAATTTGACAAGTATTAAAACAGAGGGTAGAAAAAAGTGATAGGAAGAAAAAACGTAGACTAAGAGCTCTCTGCTATTAGAAGGGTAGCTGAAGAGTCTGCATGGGAGTAATAAAACAATTTCTTTTCTGAGAGATGATCCTGATGAGTGCTAAATAATTGCAAATCCAGTTATTTGAAAATCTTAGTCTTGGCAAGAGCTAATTTTTGTTATCCTACAAAAAGCAGTATTCCAGTTGTACTCAATATATAGCTGGACCATAAATACATGGAGAAAGGAAGAAAGGAAATTTTGAAAGATAATGTACATCATTTATCTACATATTTCTTTTTCTATCCAAGAAATGTAAAAGAGGTTTCTTAATTTACAATGGGTACAAGAACATCTGAAAAGAATTTACCTATTTTGGCTGTCACACTTACAAAGATACTCTAACTTGCAGAATTTGACTGCTGAGGATTCCAGAGCTGAGAAAGCAGGAACTGTAATTGATGCTATTCTGCCATGCTGCAACACTGACTGCTGTGGTAGTTTAAATGGGGAAGTATAGGTATGCTATTTCTGACTTTTGTTTTGCCAGTGCCACTTTTGGATCACGTAAAACAACTCATTCTAGCAACTCCCCTTCAAAATATTGCTGAAACCCTTACAGAATACATTTAAGCTGTCTTAAAATTTCTCTATCACTTCCAATAGGTGCAGTATATCCTCTTATTTTGGTTTTGTTTTGTTTCCAAGATGAACACTGCTTCTGTGAATACTCGGAACACCAATGTATTCAATTATTCAAAGCTGGATGTCTGTAGTAAATTCATGACAAATTATTCTGTGGCCTGCTTCCAAAAAGGGAAAAACACTCCTAATGTGGAAGACAAGTAAACTTTATGCAAGGCCAGTTTGCATAAAAAAAAGTAGCACAAAGGAAATTCACATACTGTAAGTAGTCATTTATTGAAATAATCTTTAAACAAAATTGTAATAGATGCACTATGATTAATTATTCGTGCAGGGGACTACTCCTTAAATCTTTTATAAGGTCCTTATCAGTTTAATCAGTTTGCATTGTTAAAGACCACAAAAGATGTTACTTTGTGAAGTAATTTTTGAAATTGAAAATTAGAGCATATGAACTATTCTAAAACAAAACAAGCCTATGTTAAGGAAGTTACCATTTTCCATACAGAAAAACTCGAAGACTTCTGCTAATGACAGCAGTTATGTATGAAATAAGTATATGCCAGCAATACGTAGTCTTTGGGATCACTGAGGAATGTGTGAGGAAAGCAGTGGCTTTACAATGAACTTACAGTGATGTACTGCCCATCAGAAGTTTGACTACATTTTTCAAAGCTGCTCAGCATATGTGTTTATTTTCCTAGTCGTCTTGAGAAAATTCTGTCCGCAGCAAATTATGGTTAAGAATAATTCACTAGGCATGATATACTTAACTAGGTCTGATAAATGATTGATTCTACTGATTATATACAAATTGTAATTTCTATCTGGGCCAATGCATGAGGGACCTTTAGAATACTTTTTTTACTTGAGTGCCTAGACAGAGATAAGGCTATAACTTAATTACCTTTTTATCATAATAGGACATGCAAGTTGTATCTTTTCCATCAGTATAATTCTTAACAACTTTTGCCAGCTCAAAGTGACATGGTAAGTATGGAGCATATTACAGGACTGATAAATTAGCCATTGCCCTTTGGTGTTGGGTTTGGTTTTTTTTCAGTTGTCATTTTTCTGTAAGCATGAATTCTCTTTCCCACCATGCTGATGCTATTACATGGGCAAAATAAATACAGCCACACTAACGTATGTGGAGTTCATTGTAGTAATTTAATAGAAGAAGGTGTCATTTTTAGATCAAATATTCACATTTCCAAATGACTGGAGGCATAATAAAGAGCAGCCAATATAGTTGTAGAAAAATTTTATGTGTTAAGAGATGGCAGGACTTGTTCTGGTCTCAAAAGTTGGGCAATACTGCTTGCAGTTCAGCCAGACAGAGAAACTAAAGTATGTATTTGACAGTAGCCTACAAATACAAAGATGCACTTCTTAGGTTAGTTAATAGAACAAATGTAGGCAGCAGGTATTTCAGGTGAACCACGGCAGAACATTTCCTGTTTACTATCAAAAGAATCATTTGTGGCTGTTAAGTACCTTGCTGCTTTAAGTAGAACATGCCAAAATTGTTAAAGAAAGTAAGAGTCACTTTACAAATGTTGCTCCCCCATAGGCCATATAGGAAAAGCATGACATCCAGCTTCAAACCATGTGTTTCACTACTGAAAATTAACATTAAATTCACTCTTTAATTAACAGGCTGCATTTTATTAATTTTTTTTTTACCTTGAAGAAAAATCAAATCTTCAACAACTCAACAGTAAATACCTATTCCTTCCCTCATCTCCTCACTTTAGTTTTTAGCCTTAGTTGAAATAGCTACTGTTCATATTTTTCTATCCATTTTTTTAAAGAAAAATTCAAGCAACAAAATTTTTGTGAAAAGAAAATTAGCTGTTGCTTGAAAAGTTATAATTGATTTAATTTTCTGAAAAATAAAATCTCATGGTAGAGGATGGAAACAATGCTTTCTCATGTTGCTGCTGTGTTGCTGCTGCTCAGCACTCATCAGTCATCAAAGTCTTTTAAACTATAATTATTTTTAAGTAGAAAGCTTAAGAAAAGGACAAATCTTTGCTGAGTATCCAAACTGATTTCAGGTGGAAAGGGATAACTTTGCATTGTTTATTTCATTTTCTCCGCAGGAAGCCCTTATTTCTTCATTGTATCTGTCTTCATCGCTTAAATTATTTTTTCTTTATTATTTTTGATGAAAACAATAATTTCTTGAAGGTACTTCTCTTTATTTCCAACCTACGGAAGTAAACTTAACACCTATGCATTATTACAGATGCAGAACCAAAGAGGAGATATTAATTAGCTTTCCAAGCTCACACAGATTTTGGGCAGAATTGCTCAAGTCCATGACTAATACTATAAACACCACAAGTGTTCTGAGCTGTCACAGCATTTAACCTAGGAGGGCTGTACAGCTATGAGCTGGACAGTAGGTGAAAGCAAAAAGAAAAGTTTGTCCTGGCTGGACAATGTCAAGCTGATAAATTCTGTGTTAACAAAATCTGAAACATTTATGTCAATATTTTTATATTAGCCTTCGAGTACTCCATGAGTTTGAAATCAGTACAATAAGGAACATATATAGTAGCTCCCACTGGGCCAAACTACATTTATAAACCCTACAAAACTTTAGCTGCTAAAATCTGTGTAAAGACCTAGGCTGTGTAGAATAATTTGGAAGCCTGCAGTAATCAAGCTTGAAAGTATAGAGGAACAGATACAGAAGGTAAAGGGCTGTGACCTATAGATCAGAGTGACATCATAATGTTTTTTAGAACATAGATTTCATGAAAGAAATACGAAAAATTAAAAGAATATGATGTTTTTAGAGTGAAGTTCCATTTCATTAAAAAAACACACAAACAAAAGCCAATCTTATAAACCAGCTATTGCTTTTTCTCTGAAAAAGAGGAAAAAGCTCAATTTAGCTACACAAAGATGAAAACCCCACAGTCATTTAAGAAAGGGACTTAAAGAAAGCACAAACATAGCAAATTGCCACTACATTCACACTGCTCAACAACCAGAGCTCTGACAAGGCTAACAGAAGCAGTTTTAAACCTTCCGAGACATGTCTTCCTTCAATATGCTTGTGATGCTGTATCAAGGACCAAGGAACTCATCAGGGTAGCAGGTACTTAATATAACCACAACTTCCCTTTAAATTTTAGAAAGCAGTTTTATTTTGGAAAAGAAAAAGTCTCAGCTGAAATTGAGAATGATTAAATCTCAGTTCTATACCTGGAGTTAGGTCACAACCTGATCACTGCAGGTGAAGGAATTACAAGAACATCCCAGGACATCCCAAAGACACAAAACCTTGAATATAGATTTTTTTTCTGCTACCTTTCCCACTGCCTGCTCTTGTACATTTGTTGCAAGTCATGGTGCACTACTAAATCAAGAGTTCTGTCTGAATCGGTTACTTCTTGAGGCAAGAAATTAGTATATCCTTTGCACAAACCTGCATACTTTATTTTTTCTTCCCTTACAGTCCACACCTTAATAATGTAGAGCATATAAAATTTAAAAAAAATCCATCTTGAAATTATTAATTAATGCAAAATATAGCTGGAAAAGTCCTCGAGCAATTTTTATGTTTTTCTTACAGACACTTCATATTCCTTTTTCTCACACACAGAATTTTTTTACTACACACCCAATAAGACAAGGTTAAACTGGATTCTACTATGGTTCTTTCATCATCAACAAAGTGGTCATTTGTATTCTAACTGCAAGTACTTTATTATTCATGACCAATCTGAAAGACTACTGACAATTTTCAAACTTCAATTAAATTTCAAGGCTCACAATGAGAAGGGGATGGAGGGTACGTGTGTGTGGTGGTGGTTCGTTCCTAAAAACTGTGAACAAATTTCATAGTAGAGCCAGAAAGAACTCCTACAGGGACACCTTATGAAGCATTTTTCCCCAATTATTTTCTGCTGTCACTGTTTGGATTGGAGACAGAAATAACTTGATTGCCCTCTACCAGAAATACATAGCAGGTCAAAAGCTGAATTAAAACTTTTTTAATGACAGCTTCAAGAAATGTAATTACAATCTGTATAGTCTTAGTAGGCATGACTGCTTATCAGATATTGTTCATAATTTGCAACACACATCACATATATAAGTTGAAATATATGCATGTGTAAACATTTCTTTGTCTTTGAAGGGAGAAATGTCTAACACATTTTCTCTCTGGGATTTCCATTGACTGATGTGATACCTTTAGCAGGGGCAAAACTGGTCAATCTGAAAGATTCCTGCTGAACTCAGTCAACAGGCTGAACATGACCTTGGCAGCTGTTTCTGCTTTCAAGGTGGCTACAAACTTTATAAACTGTTTTGCTTTCCATCCCTTGTAGGATTAAACAGCAACATATTCAAAAATTACTAACTTAAATAGAAGTCTCAAGAGAAAGTAAAAACAAACAAATAAATATATCCAGTGGGGAGCAATAATGTCCACAAAAAAGTCTGTTTGGGTCATATCCAAGGACTATGGCTCCTATTGGGCTACAGTGTGCTACACCTCTTGCTTAAGGCAGACTCTTGTGCTGCATATTTAGAATCTCTGTGCTACCAACCCTTATCTTTCTTTTTGGCAGAACATGCTTCTTATAGAATCAAAGAATGGTTAGGGTTTGAAAGAACCTTAAGATCATCAAGTTCTAACTCCCCTGACATGGGCAGGGGCACCTCACACTAAACCATGTCACTGAAGGCTCTGGATAACCCGGTCTTGAGCACCGCCAGAGGTGGAGCATTCACAACTTCTTTGGGCAACCTGTTCCAGCGCCTCATCACCCTCACAGTAAAGAACTTCCTCCTTATATCCAATCTAAACTTTCCCTGTGTAAGTTTTAACCTGTTACTGTCCTATCACTACAGTCCCTAGGATTAAATAAATCAGATAGGCATTAAGGTTTAGTGTTCTGAACTGGAGAAGTTCAGCCTGCAGCCTAGAAACTATGAATTAAGACTGCAAGAAAGAAAGGATTTATTCTTTCCTTCCATTACAAGTTTAGAAAACCGCAGCCTGAGCACTTCTTTAAAGAAATGTCTTTTTGCCTATCACTGATGGCACACTGGAGTAGGAGTGTAAAAGGTAGAAATTGTGACACAAGTGTGTGTTTTTCCCTACTCAGGGTTAAACAAATTGGGAATAATTTTGTTATGAAGCAGCGTTTGGTGCAGAATCCCTGGGAACAGTTGAAGCAAAATGCTCCATACTTTCACTTCCCCACAGCCATTTAGTCTCCTGTACTTGCTGAAAAAAGAGTCACAGCAAGTAAACAAGCAGACATTCAGAACTATCACACAGCAGGGAATCCATAGTAGCAATTTATGAGAGGTTTCTGCTTACTTTCACCATGTGTACAGTTCAAGTAGAGTCAAGCTGCTGAGGGAACCTTTTCCAAGGACCTACTTCTACCCTTGGATTTCAAAACAGCATGTTCATGTAAGTAAACATAGACATGCTGACGGTTCAGTGTATAACATGATTTAAATATATCCAAGCATTTCTTCACAAACCCTTCCCTCATACTTTTCAAGCTGATAAGGTACAGAATATGTTCCAAGATGCATGGGCATTGGGACATTGTTTGCATATTTTCTCTTCTTTCCTGGCCCAGTCTCCTTATGGAGAAATAAACAGAAGTGTCAAAAAATCTTACAAAAGACCTGTTCGCTTCAAATTGTCAGATTAGTTTTGAAGGACCAAATTTTCCTTCTTCCTAACAGGATGGAAGTGTTGACTTTAGAGTTGCTTTGAACTGCCAGAATGGCCCTAAGCAGTTGAAGCAAGGCTAAGAATCTGGACCAGAAAGTTTGGAATGGTTTCAGAAAATCATCCCAAATTTCCTAGGCTATACCAGCTCATGTTGCCAAAGGAGTAACATCTGCTGCTTCAGTGCTATGCAGCACAGCTGTGTGACAACTCAAAAGTACATTTGAAAACTGTGAAATCAGCTGGCTTCCTTTGCATGCAGTTCTGGATTCTCATATAGGTCTAATTTAGGTAATACCCCAAAGGAATAGGAAACATTATGAACATATTAAGAAAATTCAGGGAAAAAAATGCATGCAGTTATTATGTACCCTAATCATTATTTCTTTCACTTATTCCAACTTGTTTTGCCTACTTTTGTTTAACTTCCTTTTTCTTCTACTTGTTAAACAATGAAACAATGGCTTATAAGATGCCATTAAAAAAGAACTTGTCAAATCTATTTTAATACAAGAATTATGTATTACTATTGTATTTTTTGTGGCATTCAAAATGACACATTATGATAAAGCCTGTAAGGATTATGAGTCTTCCTATTTAAAAATGATTGTCATCTGCTGTTAGGAAGATTTTTTTTCCCTCTATGGAGGATACTATATAGCCATTTAGGTGAATAAAAGGGGTTTCATGCCTCTGTCTGAAGCATTGGATGAGGTATTTATTTATTCATTTATTCACCAATTCATTCTATTTCAGTAATACTTCAGAAGCTCATTCAGGGGAACTATTGTGCTAGGCACTGAACAAATGAAATCCAAAAAGTTCTCAATCCAGAATATTTACAATAAATGATGCAACTGTAGAATTAAATATTCTCTTTCTATTCAACATCTAAACAGACAATTAACCTTTTCCCAGCACTCAGAATTTTCCCAGGGAATTCTTGAGACTTGCCTCAGGTCAGTGACATAAGATGAGGGGCAAAAATATCACCTTCGAAATTGACGGATTTTTTTTCACAGTTGCTTCTAAACTTTCCACAGTAACAATGAAAGAAATTTGGTCCCCACATATTCACCAGTACTTGACTGCATGCTCTACTTAAGAGCTTAATGTTAAGCAATATAGTGAGAGTTAAAGCTATCAGTTCTGTCACCTGACACCTATGAGGAAAACTGTTCATTAGTTGGTCATGTAATACTATCAGTCATGCATACTTAAGCCTTAGCCACTCCTGTATGGAAAAGAGGGCTGTTCTACATACTTGCATTTAAAAATTTTCTTTAGATTTTCTTTGCATCCTGTTTATATTCAGAACTGATCCAATTAGCTATATCTTCTTATATCTCAGATGCACCTTATTTCTCCCTTCTATTAGTTGGCATTGTGGCCCAAACCAATTCTGCATCTTCCTTCAAAGAGAGCCTAAAGAATCATGCCACAAGTAAGTCTACATAACTAACTTCTTCAGGCCTCTATTTGTATATCATACTTAGAGAGGTTCATGTGGACTCAGAAGGAGGCAGTACGGTATGTGAATGAAATTTCCTAAACCCCTAGAAAACCGTAGAATAATTACAGTAGTCCCATTGTGGCAGTAACTTACATTTAGGAACAAAAAAGCCACCAAAAACTCCTCTTCTGCACTGAATAAAAATTGGAATTCCTTCTTTTTGCATAGCTATGCCACAATGTAGCTCAACATGCCCACATCTTTAGTCTCCATGTTTCCCCTATCTTTGCATATTACTTTAGATAACACCATCCTTCATCAGCCCTTCATTTCATGTTTTTCCAAGATTTTAATTAAAAACTACTGTTCTATATTTTAATAGATGACTCTAAAGCATGCAAAAAATTCAAACGGTTTAGCAACCCAGGGATAATCAGTTAAGGGCTGGAGAGTGAGAAGAGATAGGGGAAAAATAAAGTATTTCTTCTGGTCAGCAGAAAATCTTTTGATTTCTTATGGTCTTTCTTGTAAAAGTCTTATTCTCCAATATTTGTATACAATACAGAAAGCAGAAAAAAAGCAGGTAAAAGACACTCATTCACTCCTAAAATGCGAAAAAAGGAAAAATCATTGTTGAGTACAAGAGGGGTTTTTTTTGTTGTGCTTGGTTTGTGAAGGTCTTTTCCTGGCTGAAAGCTGTTGCCTGGGTCCATTTCCAAAAAAAACTTACCATATAATTATATAACATGTGATTACTTAGCTTTCCAATTATACACAGCAAGGTCAGAAATCCTCTGCATATGCATGGAAGAATTAATGAAAATGGGTCTAAACACCTGGTCCTTGCTTGAGGAAAATAAAACCAGGGGTAAAAAAAAAGTGGCATTAGTGTTTTGTATTCTCATTTTTGCCAACAATTTTTTTTTTTTTTTTTTTTTTTATAAAAATAAGACCAATGCAGTAGAATTAGCCTGGAACTCTCACAAGACCCGAGTCCCGTGATCCTCCTAAAGACTGTTAAGATGCTCGACGCAGCAAAGAATTAGAATTACTTTCCTAGTTCTCCCAAGCCACCAATACTGCTTCAGACTTTCATATCCCATTATGGAAGCCCATTGCAGGGTATGTCCAAAACAGAAAAATAGACTATTTATATGCTAAACAAGAGTATATTTCCTATTAACACCTACACTTTTTTTAGCAAATACTAAGTATGAATCCATCAGGAATTAACAGAATTCTTAAACAGTCTCAAAATGGTCATGTTCTCACCCAAGGTCTTTCCAAATTCTGGTCAACCAGGTTCCATGAGCTCTAATGAGGTTAAATAAACCCTAAATTATCCATTCGCTGCCTAGAAAACATATGACATTTTCCTATGATATGTAGTCATCATTCTATTCATGTGACACAGTTACTCGACCCATTGCCAACTTGCTTCAGAAAAAAATGCATCTCCTAAAGGCAAAAAATCCTTTGTCCTTTTGTCGATCAGTAATATTAATCAGCAAAGTGTTGAAACCATGGACTTTTGTCATACGTCCCACAAATTCAAAGCCAAGTATTGGCGAGAGGGCAAAAAGTTGTTTCTCAATTTTCTGGAGATTTTAGCCATATTTATGCTGAATCCTTCTGAGTGTAAAGTTAAGGCCTGACTGCAATAGTGCAATTTTTAATAATTAGCAAGGTCCTTAAGAGCACTATAAGTGCAAGGTAGAAAGACAGATGCTCAGAATGAAACTCAGAGCATTAAGGAAAAAAACATCTAATCCAGCCAAAAAATTTAACAGAAAGTAGAAGTCTATCTGACATCTACTCTTTGTTTGAAATTCAGTTGTCTAAAATTACAGTTTTCAGGAAGATTTAGATTTTCAGGTTTTCTCTTTCATGCTTTTTTTTTTAAAAAAAAAAAAAAGAAAGAATTTTTGTAAATTGTTCTGCCAGTGTGACATGAATTCTACCAAATTGGTAGTCTATTTGCCCCCTTACCCCCCCATTTATTTTTTTTGTTCAGTTTTTTCAGCACCAGCTCCTAAAAAATTACCAAATACCAAATCTGAGAAATACAGTTCTTTTCATAGGAGAAAAAATAAATAAAGCACAAAATATAACATGTGTAAGCAAATGTTAGCTACAGTAAGAGAAAATTGAGGTGGCTAATGGAACTACACTGATTAGCACCAGCTGAAATTATCTCATCCCATTCAGTCTAGTGATATACCATGAGTCATGGCCATGAGGGTTACTTTTTGACCCTTAGCACTTTTGAGGTGTACAAAATCATATTATTAGCAGCATCTGTTCCTGAAAGTGTGTCACTTAGCTCTAAATCCCTGAGCCTAGTAACTGGGCCCCACAGGTCACTGAGCAATTTAACCTGAGGGCCCGTGTTTTATACAGATTCTTTCTAACAATTCTTTGCTGTCTTCATCAGTAGTATCTGCATATTTTCTCTGCTTTTTCAAAATTATTTAAATTCCAATCTTCAATCCTTCTAATTATCAAGTCTGTCTTATGTACCCTTAGTGATTACTATATACTCTTTTTTTCTAGTCACCCCCCATTTCACATCCTTAGCACTTAGATCTATTAACTGTTTTTTTCTCCCAAAATGTCTGTTTTCCATGAGAGAGGCCATCTCAAATTTAACTCATTAATATCATTAATATGCCTTCAGTTTTTCATTCCCATCATATCCTTCACATTACTTGAGCTAATATGATTACTTGAAGTAGGTGTCTGGCTGGAAAATGGGCATGTTTCAACCTAGTTCATCTGTGCCTAGTTGAATATGTGTTGAGATGTTTTCTCCCATTATACGGCTGATGAAAGGGAATAACAAAGCTAGCTGCTCCCCCTCTATGCGGCTTTAAGCTACATCTTCCTTTCAGTCACAGAAGCACATCTTATTTTTAACGTACTTCCTGTGCTTAGATTAAAAAGACCTCTCATGTAGTAATATTCTGTGCTGTTATCTGTTTCATCCTTCTGCGATCATAGTTATATTAGGATTTTTGTATTAGGTTAGATCAACATAGTCTTTTATTTAGTGCAAATTTTGATATTTAGACCATATGTGGTTTAAAATCAGTCTTTGATTTTCCATTTTCATCCCTTTCAAAGTTAAATAAATCTTTCTTACACTAAGCAGGATGACGTTTATTTAGAAACTCCTCATTTGATTCACTCCTCACACAGACCATTCTTCTTGTGCTTTCCCTTATGCATTTTCCGTCTTACCAAAGGCCTTTATCACACAAGTACTCACTCTAAACTCTAAGCAACTTGTCTCAGCTTTTGAAAATAAACTCACAAACATTTTTTAATTGCCACATACCTGGTTTTTTATTCAAAGTGATTCAAGGCCTTTTTGTAAGGTGCATCAAGTAATCACTGATACTTTGATCATACATTGAAAAGGTAAGAAAAAAGTTATTAAAGATTAAAAAATATTTTCAGTACTTTCCATATAATAATGCAACATAATATACAAACTGAAGGAGAATTTGTAAACTGCTTTGTGTTTTAAAAACACCACCCAAAACAAAGGAGGAAATATAGAATCATTTAACACTGTTACAGCAACTTCTTCAAGCCAGTGTTTTCCCAGTAATAGTCACGTGGAGCCTTGAGCTTTCATAGCCCAGAAAAGGCAAAGAAATAACCTTGAATCTAATAAGATTTTTGAAACTTATAAGCTGTTCATGTGTTGAATGTTATTGTAGTCAGAACTGGACATGTCTGAGAATAACCATGTTTATCTCAGCCTATTGGAAAAATTTGCTAAGTTCACTTGCTGGTTCACTTCTCCCAGAGCTGGTATATACTTAAATAAGTCTGTCAAAGAAAACAGGCTTTTTAAACTCTTCGGGAGATCTGCAGGACTTTTAAGCCGTTCATTCAAAATTTATCTTAAAGTGATAATCACATTATTCCTTCTAGTTCTTGTCCCCACTAAAAGTTTTGAGGGAATATATATAAAGAAAAATGTTTAAAATAAAAAAATCTTCCTAAATACATTTATATAACAGCACAAGACAAAATATATTTTATATAGCAGAGACCTTTCAAATTGAGAAACAATTATTTTCACTGAAATTTTTTTTAAAAAGAAAGAAAAATCTGCCAAAGAACACGATTGACCTAATGTTTTATAACATACTTAAAAAATCTCACATCTCAATCCATGATAAATCTTGCAAAAATCTCAACTGCTGTGAAGTGTCTGCTTTTATGTAAAGATGCAGAAAGACTCTATAGAGACCAGACCTTCAATTTTAGCAAGCTCTGAACTGCAGAGAACAAACTGCAGAGAAGTACCCTTAAGTTTATAAGGACTCAGGTTTATGAGGAATGCGTCACTAGAAAAGCTATGACGTTTCAGTGGGGATGCATTTATTTATCTCTATGACTTCAAAAGTAACTTGTGAAACCAGAGGTAGACATATCTGCCTTTCCTTTTCTCTGTATTTTTTTATTGAGCTAAATTGAGAATAGTGGCTCAGGTCCCTGCAGATCGAGTTAAAAAGAAAATATAATACCTGTATTTTTTTAAAGAACATTCTAATCTTTGACAATTTAATGGAGACTCATCCTCCTCTCCCCTCTTCACCAAACAATGGTGTAATAATCACCTAATAGCTGTCTTCAGTCACAGAGTTGTAATTACAATAACCTAATGATACCCAATAGCTTGCTATTTTTTATCATCAGTATAAGGTATCTTTCTACATGACTATAGAATAGCTCTAGGTAGTAGACCTTAAGTTTTGAAACTAGGTTGTGGAAAGAAAGTAACATAAAGAAAAAAGCATGATTACATTTTATTTCTGGGTAATAGTGAAACATTTAGAAGACTGGGAAAAGTTTTCACAGGATCACAGAAGGGTTTAGGTTGCAAGGAGCCTCAAAGATCATCTAGTCCCAAGCCCTCTGTTATGGCCAGGAACACCTTTAACTAGACCAGGTTGCTCAAAGCCCTATCCAACCTGCTTTGAAGACTGCCAGTGATGGGGCAGACACAGCTTCTCTAGACAACCTGTGCCAGTGCCTCCCTGCTCTCTAAGACCAATTATCACATTTTAAGGATGAGGCAAAGAGAATTAAATCAATTTTCATTTGGAAGATATGTAAATCGCTCCATCATGGTCCATCCAGAGCTGCTATTTCAAAATGTATCTTAAGCGACTTATAATTTCATTTTCCTGCCATCTAATATTTATCTACTTCCAAACTCAGTGTGAGACTGATTATAATTCTAACAGGATTTCACTATGGAAAGCTAGCATTTAGAAATTCTTAGTCAGTGAGAGTATCTGGCCTCATATTATTCAGATGCTCCAATCATAGATTTGACTGCAGTCACAGTTTCCAAAAAGAAAATCTAAATTTAGGCTTTTAGCACTGGCTGTTTAAATCGTATAATCCAGGCTGGTTAGGAGCTGTGATTTAAAACTCTGTCCAGATGCTGCTCTCCTGCAAGCACAGGTCAAAGTTTCTGCTCAGCATCAGACATTCCCAACTAGTGCTGTTTAAGAAAGAGAGAAATGGAATACTCACAGTCCCTCTCCTTGCTGTAAAATAACTTGGAAGTTGTTACACATTTAGGGGGAACATCTGGATCCATGGATAAAAGAACACAGCTGTCTTATATGATTTATGATTCCATTTTCCTGTCTTTACCAGGGACAATTTCATTCTCTTTTACTCACAGCCCCATACCCCCTGTAACTCATATAGGTTTGTCATCTTTTTGACTGTCCCAATAAATCCACCTTGAATTCCTTATGCTTATTACTACAGTACCTATTCAACCAACAGATATATTAGTTTTTGAGTAGACACATTCCAAGTTGATCTACTTTGTATTTAAAAAAAAAAAAAAATAAGAGAACAGTGCTTGAACCTGAATACAAATTTTCCTTTCTAATTTCATTTCGCACTTCAATATATATAATATTTCTGTTAATTCAGCTGAGTAATGTCAAAAAAGAAAAATAAATGTTGGGGTTTTTTTTGCCTCAAAAATATAAATCCTAATGATTCATAACTATGATTGAACTTGATGACCTGAAAGGTCTTTTCCAACCTAGATTTTTTATGATAATATTTAGGTAAAAATTATATTTAAGAAAAATATTTATGTAAAAATTGCTTCTGCTATAATTTTTCCCTTTTTCTTTATAAAAACATAAACTGATTGCACTCAGATTGGAAATGTTTTACTATAGATTCTTCAGCATGTTACTCCCAGACTTGGGAAAAATAACTGAGCGCTATTTTCTGACAATTTTTGTGTGATCTCAGGTGCATTAAAATTCAATACTTTAATACTTATTATTATTTCATACTTTTTACTTTAATACTATTTTAATTCTACCTGTGCAAGTTTAACAATACAACATCCCTGTTGTGGAAAAGCACAGGCTAGCATACAGCTTTTTTATGTGAGGACATTGCAAAGCATTTTAAAATCAATCGAATGCTGTTTACATTAGGAGTTACACCACAGTAACTATATAGCACCTATATATAACCTAGAGACAAAAAAAAAAAAAAAAAAAAAAGATGTCTGATCTCAAGATCAGACACTGATAATAGGATAAAGATGTCTTGAATAGCTCCAAGTCTTTGAGCCCTGGGCTTAAACCTTAAGCTGGTTTTGAAGGGTATTATAGGCTATAACAGCCTCCTCTGAGCTATTCAGCATCAAGAGACCTGCATAAAATCACTTCCTCAGAGGACAGCAGAGCTTTTAAATTGACCAAGACATTTCCATTATTTGCAACATGCATAAGGAAAAATACATTATGCACAGAATTAATTTATGCTCACATTATTTTCTCGAACTGTAATAACTGGTTTAAGCAAATTAGATCATTCTTGATCTGTACCTGGGGAAAAATTGAATCCAGAAGTTCCAAAACCTGAAAAAGCTTGGTTAATTTTTAAAGGCATGCAGTTATGAGCATATCTATAGGCATTTCTTAGTTTTTACTATGAATATTTGTAGATCATTATGCCAGTACATGAAAATTTCACATAACCTATGGAGTCACGGCTTCAAGAAAAAGAATAGAAATTGCAAGAATCTTGTGCTAAACTTTTTGAAAAACTAGTTCAAATGTCATTAGTTTCATTTAATACTGATCTATTAACATTTAAGTGACCAAATCTCAATCCTTGGAAATAGGACAGCTGGATCTAAACTTCTCATCTTGTAGGATTGGTGAAACCTCTACATGAAAAAAAGCTTTAGGAATTTGTTTTGTTCTTCCACCCCACTTTTTTGAGAGAAAACTCAAAATGTTTTTAAATTACTACATATATTTTAATAGAACAATCAACTGTAATATTTTTATCAAATTGCTGAAAAAAACTCTCCTGGCCAAAATGGAGATAGATAAAGGCAGGCAGTGACATGAAGGTAGATTAGATCTCATTTCACTTAGAAATGAGAGATTCATCATTGAGAAAGACCCCTGTCTGTCCAAATCTTTGAGCATATGAACATGCCATGATTTCCCCAGGTTGTTTGTACAGAACAGTGGTAAATTCAATTGCAAAACACAATTTTTTTCTAAATCTGCAAGATAGGGTTAAATTAAGTTAATTTCACTGCACAACTAATTGCTTTCATCAAGAAAACCCCAGAAATTATGCATACTTATATTTAAATGTAATGATGTCCATTATAAAATTGTCACTAAAAGTCCCCTTTTTGGTAAAAATACGTGTCCTGAATCAGACTGACTGTGCTTTAATGTGATCCCTACCAAAATTACTGGATGTAAATTGAAATCAACTGTCTCCAGTAAGTCAATAATGCTGACCTACTTTGTACAAACTGTAAATATGACCCATGATTGTGGTACTTAATTTTTGTCTTCTTAAAGGGATACATGCTACATTAGAGCACCTTCAAATGGTTCAAAACAGAGTGAACAGGTTTCTCAGTAATTGGGGGTATGAAAAGTACTAGCACTAATGAAACTCAGTATGCTTTTAAAAGGTGACATTTACCTTAGCTGACCTTCTGCGCCAATCAGTGGGAATAGCACTTTGAGGAACTGATTGCACCTCAGAACATTAACCAGAGGAAATGGTACAAGTACTCCAAAGCAGTTACTACAAAAGTTGAAAAGCTGAAGAAGTCACTCCTTTAAAATCATATAATTTAGCCTGTAATACAAGTAAATGCATTTTTTTTAGGCCAACACCTTTTCAAACTACTTCACATTTCTCCATTCCTTCCCCTATCCTTTAAAAATGCAGAAAGGCCTTACTCTCTTCACACATTTTCAGTCAGATACTTTACTGATGCAAAGAGTGACAGCCACAATGTTGCAGGTTCTCTTAAGAGAAATTGCCTGTTTATATGGAGTCTTTTTAACAGGAGCGATCATTGTATAAATTAAAATGAAACAGGTCTGCGCTAGTTTACTTTCAAAAATATGTAATATAGTGTCACATACCATATGTTAGGAATACAACTGAAAAAGATCTGAAAGGTAGGTAAGGTTGAAATTTGCCTAGAATTCTGTGTCACTAGTGCCATCTCAGGTAATCTCTTTACAATAAATTTGATTGTTCAAGTTCATCCTTAGTCCTGCTTAGTTCACTAGTAGAGATATCACATCAGAATTCATGAGAAACTCATTATCTCTTTTTAGTAGCTCAATTTGCACAGATTATTCAACAATCAATAACCAGTACTATTCATGAATTTATTGATTTAAATTTACACTGTAAACTCCATTAAAGTTTGTTGTGTCTAAATAATTTCAGTTTATCAGACAATGATGACAATGGTTCCATATAGCTACTATAGAGTATATAATTATTTAGTGCTTCCTCAATCTTTTTTTAATTTTATCAGCTGTTATTTTAACTTTACCTCCCATGTAGCTATTAAAAATACTGAATAGTGTCAGCCGTACTATAACAGCTTCGATTGCAGCCCTGTTAAAATACCTCTACTCAATTCTTCTGTGATCCTTCTGTGACAACTATGTTTTAAGATCCTAAGCTGAACAGCAGAAATTCTATGAAATATGTTCTTTATCCTTGCACTTTATATGATACCATGTCAAATGCATGTTGAGGTTGGTCTATTTTTGCCATCAAAATAAAAATATAAAACTTTCATTATCAAATGGTTTATGCTTATTCAGCAAGATGTATTTAAATACTGCACATGACTAATAATAATTATTTATCTCATTTCCTAATTATTTATGGTGGAATCCTGCATAAGCTTAATGCCTGTATAATCAGCTTATAGTTGCTTAGGTCATCTTGACTGCCCATTTGGAAATTTGTAAAAACTGTTTAGATTCCTTGAATGTCCCTGGCATTTTAAAGTACATTGACAATTACCATTAATGGACTAGACATTTAGGCAGCTATCTGTTCAAAATAAAGATATTTATTCAAAGCTATGATTTTTGGTTTTATGAAGAACATTTTACATTTTTCATTTTTTTCTGACCAAAACTGTTACCAGAGTTTTTTAACCTAATACGCTTTAAGATTTCCTTCTACTTGGGCCTTGAGCAATGTATTTTATCCTGATAGCCTTATTTACCTTCAGGAATTTTATTTGCATCATAATGTGTGCTGTGCTACTGATTAGCTATTTTATCCGTATATAAACTCTTGAATAGCTGGATTTTTTTGCTTTTGAAGTTTGACAAAAATTTAGCCAAAACTAACCAACTCCATGATGAAGAGCTTACTAAGCAGAAAGATATCAGATCATTTCATACTGCATAAAGAGCAGAACAGAAAACTCACTCTACAGGGAAACTTTCGTAGGTGCTTATGACAAAACAAAAAACTTCTGAACTAAGCATTTAAAACACAAAACCTAAGGACACTAGTGTGCATTTAAGAACAGATAAAAATACTCATACATTTTGTCAACATTATGGCTTCAATAACCATTAAATATCCAAAAATCAGGACTACTTTTTTAAGTGCTACTACAGGAAAATTATTTTTTCTTACTAGAAGTGAATCCTGATTTTAAACCATGAGTTTAATTTCTCAAGGGAATTTTGCACTTCATGGGGGGGGGGGGGAGAGGTATTTTAACAGCAAAAGGCTGCCGCCTTCCAAAA